>JAOTBA010000205.1:6240124-6252189 GCA_025629845.1 Erythroxylum squamatum | reverse complement strand
TAATTTTCTTGTCGACTTAATTATTTTAATTTGCAATTTCCTTTGATTTTCATTATTATTTCAGTAAGTTACAAAAACCCCCCCTTTTTCATTATTTGTGTCGTTTGAATTCGTAATTTCCATAATCGCGAAATTCCTCGTGGGAACGATATCCACTTACCGCTACTACATTAAATTGTTTTAACGGGAGTGAAATCTTTTATATTTGGTTGCAGGCGACAGCATCACTAATGATCAAAAATAAATTTCTATTTATACACAAAAACCTAGATTCAAATAAAGAAATGAAAATAATGAAAGTAAATCAAGGTAAATTAGGCAAATAAGTAACAATAATCTTACTAATCAAGATGATTTGCAAAAGTTAATCTAAAATATTTTCAACAGAAGCAAACAGTGAGTGTGTGTGTGTATATATATATATATATATATATGAACATTTTGAAGTATATATTAAGATTCTCAAAAATAAAATGTATGCATACATATGAGCATTTACATTATAAACATTTGGTGTTAAAATATTTAATGTAAAAAAATATAAAATATAGTCCGAAAGAATCTAATGAATGCTTTAGATATAAATACAATAGAGTACAGTGTTCTTTGAACAAGTCAGATAACGCGTACATGAAAATGGTGGAACAGCATAAAATCCATGAATATGTTTTCTTTGTCTGGAAGTTAAATCCTTGGATGTTATTCTTATCTCAGAAATCATGAGATGATAGGACGTAAAGCCACGGATAACTTGATCCCTTTCAAGTAAATACTAATTGTTTGAGAAAGAAGAATTCAAGTCGACTTCACTCTAATAATAATAATATAATCAATGCATCAATCATGATTTCCAGCATTTTCAGAAGACCCTTAGAGAAAGTATTCTGAGGCGCTCTTACCATATTTACTCTTAGCTAAATGCAAAGACCCCCTCTCTTTCTCAATATTAAAAGGAAGCGTACTTTATATAATATCTTTAATAGCGAAGAATAAGCAAAGGAGCAATACTTTGGACTCGGGTGATGTATGTCGAATGGTTAATTAAATCGTATCCAACTGATAATTAAAGCCTGCATGACTTCAATTATTGCAATGATCCCAAAAGCATGACATATCTGACATGCTCACATCCTCTATACATGCGTTTTTTAAAAGAAAAAGAAAAAGGAAAAAAAAAAAGGCCTTCCACGCGCATGACACAGGACAGGACCATTCTCCCAGTATTTTCTAATCTTGTTTTAACTTAAAATTTTACTCTTATTGCAATAGGCCTGGTGATAGGGAGTCATTGGATACCTATCCATCATTTACCCTTTTCATGATTAGTTTCAACTTTCAAGAAATTTATTAGAAACAGAGAGGGTCGAGGGGGGCTTAAAAGACACAAAAGAAGACTGTCCCTTAAAAAACCTTTCTCGGAGAAGTAAAAGATTGGCCTCTTTGTCTGCCCCAGTCAACAATAGTTTTGTTATTTATTAACCAAAAAACAAAGTGATATACGAGTTCAGCTCTCGGTCAATGATTTCCGGATGTTTTTCTCTGTTGACGCTTCACGCTTACTTCTAATTGGTGGGCTCTCCTCCTATCGTCAATTGACGCGTGGATAAATTCCGGTAAACAAGCACCCTTCTATTCTAGTTGGTGAGATAAACGCGGTCTAAAACAATCATTTAGTTCCAGTAGACATGTAATAATAATAATAATACTAATAAATAGTTTGGAAACTGCAGAAAAGAAGAGATCGATGATGGATTATCATTTACAAACAAACAAACAACAAAACAACAGTTCTTAGTTTAACTCAAAATAATTGTGTTCGGTAACAACACACTAATCATAGTATGATACCAATGATGATGTTGATAATAACATAATCAGTTACTTAAAAGCAACAATAGTCAACAAGCCTTCGGATTTGGTTAGATGATCGCCATTGTTTGGTGCAAACACAATAATTCCACCCAAAGTATAGTTCGGGAGATCATAATATCAAGAGTCGTTTAATCTTTGATTATTCACATCATACCCTAAATATGAATGTATATGTCAAATACATACAGCTAGAATTGGAGACTGAAATTCCACACCAACCAAATAGAGAATGGGAAAGAATTTGTACACTTTCTAATCATTGAATGAATTCTCATAAACACAGCAGAACAGAACAGATGTAGTTTTATTTTGTTGTCTTAAACATAAAATATGAACAGAAATGCATCGGGTAGAGTACACAGACTGACATGATGTCTATCTCGTGCTTGGACCGTTGTATATTTATATCAATTCACGTGTGATTGTCAACCACAGATTTGTCGGTCAATCTTTGCTTGCACAAGGAAGAAAAACAAATTAAAAAATAAAAGGAGACTATTGGATAGGGTTTTACCTTTTTATAAAGTCTCCCAGGATTTGTTGTCTCTCCTTCTCTCTTGTATCGACGACCAACCACCAAAAAATCACCTTTCAAAGTTACTTTCTTTGCTTTTGTTTTTGTTCTACTTCTAGTTTACTGCCTCCACCACCACCGCTATGGAGTAAATGAGCTGTACCGAGAATCAGAAATGAAAAGAATAACCCACAGAGAAAACAAAGAAACGTGTAAAATACGAGGGTGAGACGTTCTTCTAGAGACAACAATAGAGACGGTAATGAGAAGGGCAAACGGGGCATTATAAGAAAGGGAAGTAGCTGATTCTCCTCAAACGCTGCTTCCAACCAGCTTATCAAATTTAGTTGGTTGGCTTGAGCTAACAACCAAATAAAAAAATTAGCTATTTGACAAAGTTAAACAGTTGATTTTGGTCAATCAGCTAATATTCAGTTGATCAATTATCAACCAAACAAGACCTTTGTTTTATTCCGTCAACCTAAGTACTAATCATTGATAAAGGCTTACCAATATTTACACAATTCTACATTTAGACTTGGAGTCTAACAAACTACCTCCACAAAAAAAAAAAGCAACACCTTTGTTGAAATAATCTATGGGCACTCCTTCAAATGTTATTCCCTTTAGGACTTCTTACTCACAATTTCATAAGCACATCAGCTATGTACCATTTCCATCCTCCACTAGGTTTTCCTTTGCTTTTGTTTAGACGTTTCTTTACAAGGACAACTACCTCCAACATAACATAGTTGTTGAAGTAGACTCTTTTCGTCGAGTCTTCACTTCCTTTTTTGATCCTTCGTGACCATAATTTGATCCTCACGTGTCTTCCATTTTGTGCATTCACAAGTAAGTGTGGACTTTTACGAATAAAACAAGTAATATTTGATTTTATTTGTTTCTTATACTTGCATTGAAAAGATTCACATACCTTCTCTTTTCTTATCTCTGAGCCATTGTCTCCCTCCATTCTTCTTCTCCTTATTGTTAGTTCAAAAGGTTGGTGGTATTAGGAGATCCTTTAAAGCATCTGCATCTACCATTGCCCTAGGGAGATTTTTAATGTTCTACTTTTGAAGCTTCATTTTTGACAACCTTATAAGCTGCTTATCTTCCAAGTGGCGGTGTCCTCCGTGTTTTATGCCAAGTTGTTTTAATTTCTTTTGTATTTAGTTGAATTTTGATTAGTTCATGTTTTAGAATTAATTAACATTGAAAACATATATTAAACTTAATAACTCAAGAATAATTATATATCCTCTCAAACAATTGTACATTGTGTAATTGAAAGTTGAAGTACGTAGAATTTATCAAGGTGGCCTCCGCAGGACTCACATTTAGCAATTGTTATCCTCCAAGTGAATTTGTTTCTTCGTGTTCTAGCATCACCCAATAGTACACCGAGTTACGGACGGACAAGCTATGAAATGGAATCGTGTATCAGTGACTAACGTTTGACAAGAACCACAGCGCTATTATTGCTTCAAGACTTGCAGGAATGGGGACACTTTACTGTCTTTGCCAAACTTAGTACAGTTTGTATAAATTACGGTAGCTGGAAAATCAGAGACTGAGCATGCTTTAATGTCTAGTCATTGAGAAGAAGTAGGTAACACCTGAAAAGGTAAATTTAAAATTGCGACATATGGTCAACAAACATCAGTTAAAATTAAGTTTCGTGACATGACGTATTGATTAGCATTTATCCTATATAAGTTACCTTGCCAAAAACTAGGGAAAATACTCATAAAACTGATGTATGATGGGAGTCGTTAGTAGTTACAGTTATTATCACACATTTAACATTCAAGTATATAAATATTTATGTTAAAACTAAGTCAAAAAAAAGTAAACATATAAATTCTTAATGCTTTAAATATTTTTAAAATAAATAAAATTGCAATTTTAAAACTAATTTAAAGTTCGTTGTTTAATTTTAAATTCTTCCATTGAAATTGTTTTTATAATTGTCTAAGGCCTATATTCATAAACAGTACAAAATAGTCTATTTTTACTCTTATAAAAAATACAATAAATAGAATAGAATTTATTCTTAATTTTATAAAGAACAACAAAAGATCTATATTTTACTTCTTTTTATTTTTTATAAAAGCCTCAAAATAAGTAAAAATAAGGACTTATTTATCTACTTTACCTGATCTGTAAAATAATAAGAGGAGGTAATCTTGCAATAATTGAGAACAAATTTCAATAAATCATAGTTTAATGCGACATGTGGGGCGACTTCTTAATTATGGAGTGTTATGCCACTATTTGTCAATCAGTGACGTCACTATTAACCGAATAACGGTATAGCCATCAATTTAAGCACACGGTTACTGTTCCACCACAGTTTGGACAATAATAATAATATAGGATATCATTTTTTATTTGTCACCTTATCCTAAACCACAGATTTGTTTTTAGGTATTTTATTTTGAGTGGCTACATCAGGATTACGTAGTTTAGTGGCATAACACTACCATAATTAAGAAGTCGCCTCACATGTCGCATTAAACTATGATTTATTGAAATTTGATCTCAATTATTGTAAGATTACATCAATCTTAAATAGATTCAATCATAATTAAACAATAAAATTTTAAATAGTTTAATTTATCTTAATAATTTTTGTTATTAAAAATTAATTAATTTTTGTAAAATAACCTATTTTTATAAACTCAAATTAATTAATTATTTTTATTTGGCAACCTTCTTAAGTAAACTTCAACCTATTATATTTTTTTAATAAATAAAGATTGTCTCCTTTTTTAATTTCATTTTAAGCTCTTCAATTTTATTTAATCTTTATTACATATCAGTTTATTATAGTATAATGATTCAATTTTTAAACCTTTAAACTCTTAAATGACACGGGGAGTTTTCTTGCGAACTGAAATTATAATGACTTTGCGAAAGTCCTTGTACGGTCGAGTTTATTTTACAAAGCTCAACTCAACCTTCCATTAATAATCATTGACCAATAATTTCATTTGTTTTTTAATGTTTTATGTCACTCTTGTTTAAGTGTTTCACTCCACTTTTATAATACACAGCTGACAAATAAGACGGCTACACAGTAAAATTAACCTTTAGCAATCAAATATAAAAAATACACTATAAAGGAAAACGAGTTTCTTCCGACTTGAGGAACACTATAAGAACATTGCTTAAAAGAACTCCTTAAGCGAAGCTCTCACAGAGAACTTTACCACAAAGTTCTTAACTCTCTTATAGATGATTGAATGTATAGAAACATAAATCTATTTAGTTTTTAATGCCAATATAGTTTTATTTTTATTACAAATGATAATTATATATTTTGAAGATATTTTAAATTTAAATATATTTATTAATAATTATTAAATTTATTTATTTAAATAAATTAAACAAAGTATAAAATTAAATAAATTATTAAAATAAATTAAATTATTCATAATTTTAATTAAATATAATTTTAAATTAAATTATTCATATTTTTTATTAATAATTAATATATTGAATAATTAAATAATATATATTTAATTAACTGTAAATTGAATTATAGAAAAAACATAAACAGTAGTTTTTCATAAATTTAAACTAGGAAAAAAACAAAAATAAAAAAGTCAAATAAATAGATTTTTACTAAATTGAGAAGAAAAAAAAGAAAGAATCAAACGGGCCATACAAAGGAGAGAAAAAAAGTGTCATGTCTAGTACATTCTCTCGCTTTCTGTTTTCTCCTTCTCTTCTGGTCACTGAAATAGTCTAATTTTGCTAGGAGAAAAACACAAAGGCATGGAGGATTTTGTGGGAGGTCAGAAGAAGCATTTTGTTCTAATACACGGAGCGTGTCACGGGGCTTGGAGTTGGTACAAGGTGAAACCGCAGCTGGAGTCCTCCGGCCACCGTGTCACGGTGTTGGACCTAGCTGGTGCAGGCATCAATGCGAAGTCCATAGAAGAGGTTTACTCATTTTCAGAGTACACTCAACCTTTGCTAGATTTCCTGAACTCATCAGTGCAACCAAATGAAAAGGTTATACTAGTTGGCCACAGCTTAGGAGGCATGAATCTGTCTCTTGCTATGGAGAAATTCCCAGAGAAAATTGAAGTGGCTGTCTTCCTCACAGCGTTCATGCCAGACACCAAAAATCAACCCTCACATGTCTTAGAAGAGGTACAGCTGTTCTTCTTTCCTGTGATTTGTATATTGTGCATGACAACCGTCTGATCCAGAAAACAAATGTAGAATTTTGGTTGCACCTTGACTAAATAAGTTTTGCTTATTGCTGTTCGGGTCACTCTCAATCACGTCATACTCATAATGGAAACAGCCAAAATTAGTGGAAGGAGGTCAAAGTATTGAATTTTAATTACTCACACAAATGCTTCATTGCTTTTGTCAATCACCCCCTCTGAAGTGAGACGTGATCCTTAGCCCGTGAGCCTGTTCCAATCCTATCTCAACCAATCTTATCTTAACCTATCTTATCCATCTATTTATATAGATCCTACGCATGGATCTATATAAATAGATGATTGAGATGAGTTGGGACAAGATTTACTGGTTGGAAGATTCGAAGACTTTTGAAAACATGATCCTCTAGCTCGTGAGCCTTATAAATAGGATCTATATAAATAGATGATTGAGATGAGTTGGGACAAGATTTACTGGTTAGAAGATTCGAAGACTTTTGAAAACATGATCCTCTAGCTCGTGAGCCTTATATCAACCCTGTCTTAACCCATCGTAGCCATCTATTTATGTAGGACCTATATAAAGAGATGGTTAAGATAGGTTGGGACAAGGTTAGTACAAGATTCACGGGCAGAAGATTTGAGGGCCTTTGGAGACGTGATCCTCTAGCTCTTGAGCTCTGTACCTAATAGGTTCATATCTACTGCATAAATAAATGATTGAGATGAATTAGAACAAAATTGATACAGAATTTACGAGCCAGAGGATTTGAGGGCCTTTGCAGTGGGTTCAAATCTAAAATTATCCTGAGTCGGGGCATGATTTGAAGCTTTCAGTTCTAGTCAGTCATATGAATCGTAGAGCCGCCTTCAGCAATGATTGTACTAACAAAATGCTTGTTATTGTCATAAAGTACGGACGAAGGGTCCCAGAAGGCGGCTGGTTGGACACCAAGTTTTCACCCTACGGCAACTCTGAACTGCAACTCCAGTCAATGCTATTTGGGACTGAGTTCTTATCATTAAAGCTTTATCAACTAAGCCCTGTCGAGGTTGGTAATTTCTTGAACCCCTACTTAATTTGATCAACATATATAACAATGATAAATTGAATTCTCTAAATAAAATTTCGGATTAAGTCTGGCCATACCATTCGTAAACGTCATGTTCCTAAACAACAATAGCTTGGTAAACATTAGTTCTTTTATTTGTAGGATCTTGAATTGGCAAAGTCACTTTTGAGGCCGAGCTCGTTGTTTGTGCACGATTTGTCCAAGTCAAAGAAATTGACCGAGGACGGATACGGGTCGGTCAAACGGGTTTTCGTAGTATGCTCCGAAGATAAAGGGATAACTGAAGAGTTCCAGCAGTGGATGATAGAGAATAGTCCGGTTGATGAGATTATGGAGATGAAAGAGACTGATCATATGGCTATGCTCTCCCAACCCCAAGAACTCACACTCTGCCTCTTGAAGATAGCACAAAAATATGCTAAGTAATTAATGCTAGCTTAAATGCCTACAGCTATACTCATCATTCGGCATTGAAGGGAGATTGCTGTGATAAATAAATAATGCTCTAGGAACTGGGCAGCGAGTATGTGGGGCATTAATTAATATTTCACAATATTAATTATAGTGTTTTTATGTTGTGACCAACTGAACCATATCTCTCTTTCGTAAACTGTGTTTCTTGTTGCATTTCTGCGTTGCTGAGGACAAGGAAAGATCTTACCAACGTTGTTGCTAGCTTCAAATCCTGATGACTCAAAACGCCACTGCAGGCTAGAATTTTTTAGATGAAAAGATTTGGAATTCACCTTATACTAGAATCGAGCTTAGTCTAGGCATACAAATGATATAGATTCAGAGAAAGCTGTAAGAAGTTAAAAGACACGCAAGTGTTATGTGATCGTACCTCATGTGGGGAGTGCGCAGTATTTGGATTTCAAGAAGTTGCTGCCAAGTACTACTGCTTTTGGAGTAGTACTTTCCACAACAACTGAAATACCAAGACCTGGGAAACTGTGATCCACGAGTATCACCCTCTCAACCGCCGCCAAAAACTCCGTAAATGATAAATCCCATCATCGGCTCTGTAAAAAAGAGAGAACGTCCTTAGTCTGCTTTGGATGCACACTTGAAGCAGCCATGTCCAATGCTGTCACTTTGTTACCAACACCATGCTCCGTGACTTGCTCTACGGATGAAGACAAAATGCATCATTTCTTTAGACATTTAGACCTCTCTCGTAGCACTTCCTTGATCCTTTGAACAAAGAAAATGACTTTGAAAAGACCTGATTATTTGTTGTGTATGATCTAGTTTTGTCGTAACGGATGCCACGCTTGATGAAAATGTCCAGATATAAAGGAGTGCAGGTCTTAGTTGAGAAATTTTGTTCAAGAACAAACAAGAAATTGAAAACCATTTCTTGCGTTAGTTTAGCTTCTCACAAAATGGGTAACAAGAAATGGTAGCTTCATCAATATCTATTCCTTAGGTAAGGGCTACTAAGAGTTTTTATATGTTCAATACACGATCGTATTAATCTATCATTGATTGTTTTGCTCGGTTCAATACCAACATTTACAACTTCCCAAATCCTAGGGAAACAGTAGCGAGTTCCCCAAGGTAGGGAACTCAGAAGTACCTCTTAGCAATCCTCAAGAGGCAAAAACAGAGTTCCTCTGGTTTGGAAAACATGACCATATGATCAGAACCAGAGATGACCTCTACCTCATCAACCGGATTATTTTGTATCATCCATTTCTGCAGACCCTCATTCATTATCTTATCTTGGCCACACAAAATGTAAACTCGAGGAACTGAGCCATATTTCTCCTTGGTAAGCACTATTTCAGCTTTTGCTGCAGGATTGTTAAAAAGCTTTGAGGTCTCGTCAATAGCAATGCCAGCTCCAAATCCTGCTCAAGAGAAGCATAGGAACTATAAGATCCAAAGTCTTTGTATAAACCCTCATATAAATGGTATATGTGCTTGAACCAAATGTTTTTACCTCAGGTGGGGATAGCTGATAAAACTTGGTTGCTAAGAAGTTAGGTCCAAACAACGCAGACGACGGAGGACTGTTTGGACCATTATCATACCTATAATGCGAGTCCATGAAGGAATCTACTGTACTATGAAACTGCAACAATTTCGCGCCAAGTTATCATTAGTCACAATGAGCAGCTTTAAAGTCGTGTATTTCTACTGAAGTGTTGGCATTTTAGTTTCCAGTCTCCTTATTTTTAACATGAGTAAAAATCAGGTGAATTGTTTTTTCTATTAATTGCTTGATTTCTTTATTTAGTTTCAACTTATTAGAGAAAATGACAGTAAAATAGAAGATTTTGTTATTTTATCTTCAATAAAATTTTAAGTTTGGTACTGCAACAGAACCACTTTTGTTACAGTAGTGGTATCAGAGCCCCAATTAGTCTTATTTGGGAAAAAAGTCTTTACTTTCAAATCATTTTTTTCAAACCTTTTTTTTTTTTTGGTCTTAGACTAGGGTATCTACCGGCGGATCCAGTGACTAATCCCTTCGCTGGTTTGTAGGCACCTCACAGGGTGGGACAGCTGACCCAAGGATTTAAGGCTGCTCCATACCCAAAGTCAAGGATCGAACCCCCGACCTTTGGTTAAGGATGGATGAGTCCGTGCCACTCAACCACACCCCTTGGGTTTTTTTCAAACCTTTTTAAACCACAACCAAAATGGCATTCATCAACGTCTCTTTAACCCTTCTAAAAGCTTTTAACGGTGAAAACTATCAAATCTGGTCAGTGAATACACAATCTATTACTTGGAAGTTTATGGTCTCTGGGAATTTATAATCAAAGACATTCCAATTCCTCCTCTACGTAAAGGTCTTTGTTAGGTTCTGACATAAAAAAAGGGATAAATGTAATTGTATTCAATATAGTAGGAGAAACACTGGCTACTTTCGAGAGGAGCCCACTCTCCCAAATACCTGAAATCACAATACCCTCATTCTCCTCTTGTACCCTCTTTCCCCTATGCTTATATAGTCTAACCGATTTAGTTGACCCCACCCTTAATAACCTGGGCACGACAAAACAATCATTGGGCTGATTACATTTCAGTCATTTTCTTTCTACTATAGGCATACTTAATTGGGGGCCTAACAGTCTTACAATGGCAGAAATCAAGTTCAATAATGAGGAGAAGTCCAAAAGGTCCAAAGCCAAGACACTCGTTCAAATTTTGCAAGACATTTTGTTTTATACAGAATTATGACCTGCAACACTACAAACGAAGCTCGGGACAAGTTGAAGGAAGAATATCAAAGAATTGACAGAACATGATAAATGCAGGTTTCAAATCTGAAGAGGGAGTTGGAGTCTCTAAGCATGCAGGTGAACAAGAATATTGCTAAGTGCTCTTAACAGAATCTACTTCATTGTTAACAAAATCAAGCTGCTAGGTGAGGATTTTCTTTATGACACTTCCTGAGAGATTTGAGTCCAAAATTTCTTCTCCAAAAGAGTCTAAGAATCACAACAAAATCACATAAGCTAAACTAATGAGTGGACTTCAAAGTACAAAAGCAAAGAAGGATCTTAAGGCAGGATGGGATCACGGAAAGTGCATTCATATGCAAAAACAAAAAGCAGGAAAAGGTTAAAACCAGTTTAACCAAAAAAGTAAAGGCAAGAGTATAGGTATCAACAACAATAAAGTATTAAAGCCGAAGAAATTCCCACCTTGTACACACTGCAAAAGGACTACTCATCTTAAAAAATATTATTGGTGGGAGGCCTGACGTAGTGTGGGGAAGCTACAAACATGTTGGACTCATCATCAAGGTTTGTAAACTGAAAAACAAAGACAATCAATTGTAGCAAGCACAAATGCAGATTGGCAAACACACAGGAGGAGAAACTTTTGTTTAACTTCGTGCTTCTCAACTAATGACTCCTTAAAAGCATGGCTCATTAATAATGGATGCACACACCATGTGCAATTATGCTACAATCCTCAAATGTCATGACGAAAGTTACTAGTCCAAGTCAAAAGAAGAGTTACATTTGTTGTCCCTATAAAATCAGGTATCAAACTCATTGTTGATGTTTTATTTATTCCGAGCATATGTACTATCTTTGATTCTTCTAAAGAAAAATTGCTTTTGTAAAGATGAAAAACATAAGCTTTTCAATCAATTGGGAACAAGTAACTGAACATGCTTATGCTAGCAACACTATGAGTGTTTTAAATCAAAGGAGTCGGTTAGACACGAAGAAGAAATAATTGATCGAAAACATGCATGTTATCACAACTGAAGTTCAAATCTATGAGAGTTGTCAATGAGGAAAACAAGCAAACCTACCCTTTAAAACGATTATAGAGAGTAGGGATGGCAATGGGTAGGGTTCAGTTCGGGTTTTACTCTACCCATATCCATATCCATTTTTTATGACTCAACCTATATCCATATCCATATCCATCGGTTTTTACGATTTACTACCC
>JAOTBA010000205.1:6223031-6235853 GCA_025629845.1 Erythroxylum squamatum | reverse complement strand
GGATCGGTTTCGGAAACGGTTCGAGGGATGCATCAAGATAAAGATCAGGCTTCGGAATAAGGTACGAATTAAATTTCCGTTTTATTTTGCTTCGTTTTAATCATTTTATAGAATTAAATAGATCTTGGTTTTCGGGAAATCAAAAATCACAGAAGAGTTTCATGATTATTCCGCTGCGGTCAGATCAGATCCGGTCCAGATTTCTCAACAATTATTGCATTAGTTAGAATTTTAAGTCACGTATATGGAAAAAGTACTCCGTACCAACATTCAGTCATGTTCACTTCAAAGACTAAGTCCTGATGAATTCTGGATGTAAAATCCTAGAGTTTTCTCACAACTTTCACGCGTGTTGAGTTAGAGGGGAATCAACCAATTCAGTGTAGTTAACTTTGAGTCAACCAGAAATAAAAGGCTCTACTAGTTCTTATAAGGAGCAAATCCTATGGCAACGCCAAACCAAAGAAATTGAAACATAATACTTAAGTAGTCATGCAATAGGACAACGAATTGAAAAGAGAAGACATACAACTTCAGGAGCACTTCTGGATTTTATGCAAATAAGTTCTTCTGATGAAGACTTCCAATAGAAAGCCAACAAACTTTGACTCTTCAATGGTCTCATTTTTTGTTTTGTAGAGCTAGCTTGTAGTCTTTGTAAAAAAAATATCTTTGTAACATAAAACCAAAATTCACATTTATAACTTTAAGATCTTAAATGAACAATTGTCATAAATCATAAGAGTGTTATATTGTGTACCTAAAGCGGAAGATGTTATTATTAAAAAGAGATCAAAAACTTCACCGCCTTTTTAGTTAAAATTAATTTCTCTCTTTTGGTTACAGAAACTTTATAGAAAACTATATATAACCCTAATTAGTATAGAGATGACCAAATTGTATATCTATAACTTTTAATCTAGTACGTCCATCAAGTAATCAAAATAAATAATTGAGATTTATTTTACTATTAAATAGGAAATATGAACCAATTAAGACTCTTTAATTATATTAATATCATTATATATTAATATCATTATTAATATATTTAGAATATGACCACTAATCGGGCCACATTCTTACATTCTTTCACTTGGCTCGATACTTTAGACTTTATTTTCAAAGTGTAAACATTAAGTGCGCATAAAGAAATCTCTTGATATATTCATAATTTACTTGACACAATAACCACAAAATGCGGGTTATGATGGTCATATACTTTAACATCACATACTTCCTTCCATATACCACAACATTAATAATATATCAAGCCAGGTATTTTAAGTGATATATAAATATCATAAAGTTCCACATTAATATATAATAGATAATTTTATTTCTTATTTAATAACGGCTATATATACGCAATCATAATAAATAAGAAAATTTCAATCATAAACTTTATTAAGCTTAAAAGTGTCAAAACATCATAAAAAACAATCATCAATAAAACCAAGGCCCATTCTTTAAACATTTTCCTTAAATAATTTTGGTAGAAGGCCTTTAGTTAAGGAATCTACAATCATAAGACTTGTCTTAATATGTTTAATACACACTCTTTGTTTACAAAATTCTTCTTTTATGATGAAATATTTCAACTTTATATGTTTAACACTTCTAAAGTACTTTTTATTCTTGGAGAAGAAAACTGCTAAGAATTATCATAATAAATTTTCAACAACTTAATGATGATGTCGACAAACCCAAGCCTTGAAATAAATTTCCGCAGTCATAAAGCATGAATTGTGACCTCAAGACAAGATTCAAATTCTGCTTCTATATTAGATGAAACAATGACAGATTGTTTAAAACTTTTCCATGAAATTGCTCCATTTGCTATTATAAACAAGAAGCCAAACGTTTATTTTCTACTGTCAAGGCATCTAGCAAAATCAAAATCCAAATATCAAATCACTTCTAATGGATTAGATTTTCTATATATGAGTATATGGTCCTTTATTCCTTGAAGATACCTTAAGACTTTCATTGTAGCTTTCCAGTGATCTATACTAAGATTATTTGATCTATACCGAGCATTCCAACCATGAAGCTAATATCACGTCTCCTGCATATTTGCAAATACATTAGTTTGCCAACAATAGAAGCATATGGAATCTCTATTCCATTTGTCTACATTCCTTGGACATTACATGAGACTAAATTTATCCCTTTTTTGTGTTAGGACAATTGATAGGTTATTAATTTACATATCAATTTGGGGTATTTTTTGAGCACATTGGATAGATATTGTCCTGATTGTGGTGTTTTTAAATTATTTTTGGAGGTTGGGAGTTAAGGAGTCGTTTTGGAGAAAATAAGCTAAAATTGGCTAAATTGGAGAAGAATTGCACAAGGAATTTAAGAAGCCACAATGACATAGCAGCCACAAGTGATTAGCTGAAATCTTGCAACGTATAATGCAAGAGGAAAACCAGAAAAGAGCATAGAGAAAATGGCAACACAAAGGGGACAAAACGGCAGTACAAAGGAGGAAAGAGCAGGGACAAATTGGCAGCAGCTTGAGACAAGATAAAAACCATCAGTAAAGAGGAAAAAAACAACAGCAGCAGAAGACAAACATCAGTAGCTAGCAGAGGAGCACAATAGAGAAAACAGGAACAAGTGAAACGACACAGTAAAAGGAAAAGAGAAGCAAATAAACATAGAAATAAAAGGGCCAAAATGACAACAACGCAGGGGAGCCCAACAAAAGAAAACTATATAGCAGACTAGAGCAAAAAGAATGAAACAATAGCAACAAAAGAAGAAACACTCGGTAGAAAATAACAAATAGTAGCAAAGAAACAACAGCAACAAAAGAAGAAACACTCAGTAGAAAACAACAATTAGTAGCAAACCAAAAGAAGCATAAAAAATGACACCACAAGAGCAAAACACTGAGCAAAAGAAGCATAAATAACAAAGATAAAACGACAACACCCAGGAGAAAAAGAACAGTCCAAAAATGCAGTGGATTGGGTGATGTGAGTGTTTTAACGTACGCGAAGGGTTTTCATTTTTAAAAAGAGTAGGACTGTGTTTTTGGAGAAAAGAGGAAGACTTTTGGAGAGGCAGTACGTAGGTGACTCACTCGAAAAAATAGGCGGCAACTAGATCAAGTTTTAGAGGACGTCTTCTGGAGGAGGGCGTAGACATACATAGGGTCTTGTTTCCACCTTTTGTTTTCAAGAGGAGAACAACATTGTTGTCTACTCATACACGTTCTCCTTTAGATTTTTTTTCGTTAAAATAATTTTCCTTTTGAATAATATTCATGTGTTTTTTTTCTTTATGGCTTGTAACTAATTTTTTTATTCTAGCTAGAGGATTATATTGAAACCTTGATTCTAAATCGATTGTGAGATTGAATAGGTTTATTTGAACTCAACTGTGCATGGGTATTATTTCCTGAATTCAGTGATTTTATGATAGCTTTTTGTTTTATTGAATAGATGCATATATTTAATAATCCTAAAATAATCTAATGCCGATTAAAACGATGAATATGTAATTGTTTGTTGATTTAAGTAGAAATCGACATAATTTTATTTCCTCGTTAAGAAGTATATATCATGGAATGAATTAATCTGATTGCAATAAACTATCTGTTGAGTTTGTTGGCTACAATTGGGTCTTTCTAAATCTTAAGGTTGTTGAAACACTAAATCCTACAAGCTACCTTTGGGTTTGTTTTTCGATTAGGGAGTAATTATTTGATCTGTTCATGATTACCATACAAGGTAAGGAAAGATTGGCTATTATAGATCTGTTCTTAATAACTAAAACTATTTTATTCATGAATATGTTGAATTGCTTTTACATGAATGATCAATTGCATGAATCAAGGTGAAAATAAATTCCTTTAACTAGAAGTTTGTTTAATTGAATTTCAAATCAATTCATTTTTGTTATTTTTAATATTGCGTTTTAACATAATTTCCACCCCTTTTATTTTTTTTACTTATTTGTTTAAAACAGATAAACCAGTATTCCCTAAAGAGACGACCTTACTCCACTATGCTATGTTAATATTCTGAGTAAATTAATTATTTTTGACTAATTTGATGCTCATAAAATTTTGGCACCGTTGTCGAGAATTAGTGTTAAAAATTTATTTCTTTTATATTTTTGTTTTACTTTTACTTCGGTTGATGCCCTACTCTTCCCATACAAGTAAACTCATTTTTTATCCAGAAGTCGAGAAAACAACTAAGGTTAACAAAAATGCAAAAAAACAAAAAGATCATTTGCATGCTTCAACGTCTTATTCTGAAGAATTAGATCATGAGTTTGAAGAGCAAGAGACAGAAGAGACAATTGCTGAAGAGCCAATCACTTAAGAAAGGCCAATGGGTGAACAACCACAACAACGAACATTAAGGGAGTTAACAACTCCCGATGTTAACCAGCAACCTTTGTGCATTGAATTTCATAATATTAATGCACCTTTTTTTAGCTTAAATCTGGTTTGATACACTTATTGCCTACTTTTCGTCGACTTGCAGGTGAGGATTCCCACAAGCATTTAAAGGAATTCCATGTTGTTTGCTCATCAATGAAGCCACAAGGAGTTACTGAAGAGCATATCAAGCTTAGAGCTTTTCCATTTTCATTGGCTGACAAGGCCAAGGATTGGCTCTATTATTTACTGTCTTGGTCCATAACCACGTGGAATGAATTGAAGAAGCAATTCCTAAAGAATTTCTTCCCTGCTTCCTGCGCTGCAAACATCAGAAAAGATATTTGTGGAATTCGACAATTCAATGGAGAGACACTGAACGAGTATTGGGAGAGATTCAAACAACTATGCGCAAGCTGTCCTCAACATCAAATTCCGGACTAGCTGTTTATCTAGTACTTCTATGAAAGTTTGCTACCAATTGATCGGAATATGATCAATGTCGTAAGTGGAGGAACATTGGCGAATAAAACCATAGATGAAGCAAAGAGTTTGACCTCTTGCATCGTCGCAAATGCACAACAGTTCGAGACTCGATAGGATAGTGCCCCAGGAAGGGTTGATGAGGTTAGTGTTTCTTCGATTGATCAAAAATTAGATGCTCTGACTTCTTTGGTGGAAAAATTGGTTGTAGGACAAATTTAATAGGTCAAAACATGTGGTGTTTGCTTCATAATGGGTTATGCGACAGACATGTGTCCAACTCTGTAAGAAGACCCCAATCAGAAAGTAAATGCGGTAGGAGAATTTTCAAGACCACCGTAAAGGAGATATGATCCCTCCTCGAATCATTACAATCAAGGCTGGCGAGATCACCTTAATTTCAGTTATGGCAATAAGCCACCAAGATTTCAGCCACATCCACCTCAAATGAAACTACCAATTCCACCACCTCAAGCATCATCATCTTCTAAGCTAGGTATGTCTTTGGAAGATATTATGAAAAGTATGGCTACTAACACTCAAACTTTTCAATAGGAAACGTTGGCAAGCATCCAAAATCTGGAAAAGCTAGTGTTCCAATTAGCCACGGCCATAAGTAAAATGAAAGCTGGGAAAGGTAAGCTACCTGCCTAGATAGAAATTAATCCAAGGGAAAACATTAGTGTCATGACACTTCGAAGTGGAAAGGAGGTGAAAAGAACTATACCTAAAGAGCAAGCAGCTAAAGAGCCTTAAGCTGAAGAGAACAATACTCCTTCAAATGAATCAACAAAGGAGGTAACTAATGAGACGACTAACACTAAACCAACCTAAAATTGTGATTCCCCAACCTTTTCCTGGTAGGTTGGCAAAACCAACGAAAGAAGAGAAGGAAAAGGAAATTTTGGAGACTTCTCGCAAAGTTGAAATCAACATTCCTTTACTAAATGCTATTGATCAAATACCAAGGTATGTAAGATTTCTTAAGGACATGTGTTCTAAAAAAAGACATGAGATTGAGAGAAAAATTGTAGTTAATCAGAACGTGTAAAATGCACAAACACATTTTAGGCCTCCAAATTGATATACACTTTTACAATTTCTCAGGACGTTGTGTAAAGGAAAGTGCCACCAAAGCATGGAGATCTAGGTATGTTTGCCACATTGTGTATTATTGGCACAACTAAAATCTAAAAAGCCATGTTTGATCTAGGATCTTCAAATCATGTCATGCCATTGTCAGTTTATAGCTTGTTGAATTTAGGACCAATGAAGGTAACCAATGTAATAATTCAATTAGCTAATAGATCTTTAATTTATCCTGAAGGCATGATTGAAAATATTTTAGTTAAAGCATATGAACTTATTTTTCCTGTTGATTTCTACATTGTAGATATAGGTAATGATGTATCTCCTGATGCTACTATTATTTTACTAGGAAGGTCATTCATGAAAACAACAAAAACTAAGATTGATGTTGATTTGGTAAATTTAACTTTTGAATTTAATGGTAATGTTGTCACTTTTAAGATATCAGATGCCATGAAACACCCAGATGACCATGATTCTATTTTTCATATTAGCATGATTGATGCTATAGTGCGAGAGCATTTTGAAAGTGATTTGGTGCAGGATAAGTTGGAGGTAGTTTTAAGGAATAGTCTGATAGGTAGGGATGCCAAATTGAAAAGTGAGATTAAGCTTAAACATACTATTATGGAACTTTCATCCATACCAGAGATAAAATACAAGTCAGTGAATAGTTATATTCAGTTACCTACTATTTCTGAATGAATTCTTCCTTCTGTTGAACAGGATCCTATGCTTGAGTTAAAACCATTACCTACACATCTCAAGTACATATATTTGGGAGAAGGTGAGACCCTACCAGTCACCATTGCTAATGATTTTACCATGGTGCAAGAGGAGAATTTGATACGAGTGCTGAAAGGCTATAAACAAGCCACTGGTTAGACCTTGGCGGATATAAAAGGGATCAGCCATTCAGTATGTATGCATCACATCCTCCTCGAACCTAACTCCAAACCTGTGAGAGACCCTCAACGTAAGTTGAATCCAACAATGAAAGATGTGGTGATGAAGAAAATTCTAAAACTATTAAACTTAGGGATTATCCTCCCTATTTCTGATAGTCAATGGTTAAGTCCAGTGTATGTGGTTCCAAAAAACTATGGTTTTACATTGGTTAAAAATGAAAGTAATGAATTGGTGCCTGTGAGATTGCAAATTGGATGACGGATGTGTATTGACTTTCGCAAGTTAAATACCGCCATAAGAAATGATCATTTTCCACTACCTTTCAATGATCAAATGCTTAAAAAGTTAGCAGGTAAACTATTTTTCTGTTTCTTGGATGGATACTCTGGTTATTATCAAATTGTTGTAGTTCTAAAAGATCAGGAAAAAAAACAACCTTTACTTGTCCATTTGGTACTTTTGCGTATCAACGTATGCCTTTTGGATTATGCAATGCTCCTGGAACTTTTCAAAGATGCATGATGAGTCTTTTCTCTAATCTGATTGAAAGTTGTATTGAAATTTTTATGGATGACTTTACTGTTTATGGAGATTCTTTCAATCATTATCTTGATAACTTGTCTAAGGTTCTACAACATTGCATTGACACCAACCTTGTTCTTAATTATGAAAAATGTCATTTTATGGTTACAAAAGGAATATTTTTGGGTCATGTAGTTTCAGCAAAGGGTATTGAGGTAGATAAAGTCAAGGTTGATTTAATTGCAAATTTACCATATCCTACTAATGTTAGAGAGGTTCGTAGTTTTCTTGGTCATGCGATTTTCTACCGAAGATTCATAAAAGATTTTACAAGATTGCTCAACCATTGTCCATATTTCTGCAAAAAGATGTGACTTTTGCATTTGGTGAAGAGTGTCAAAGTGCTTTTAAGATATTGAAGGCATTGCTCACATCTGCTCCAATCATAAACCTCCAAATTGGGATTTGCCATTTGAACTCATGTGTGATGTGAGTCGCTATGATGTACTTGGGCAAAAAGTTGGGAGAAATAGCCATGTTATCTACTACGCATCAAAAACATTGAATCTTGTGCAATGCAACTATATCACTACCAAAAAGGAGCTTTTAGCTATTGTATTTGCTTTTGAGAAATTTAGGTCTTATTTATTAGGATCTAAAATTATGGTTTATTCAAATCATGTAGCTCTCAAATAACTCATGGAAAAGAAAAAGTTGAAGCCTAGGTTGATACGATAGATCCTTCTGCTATAAGAATTTGACTGAGAGATCAAAGACTGTAAGGGAGTTGACAACTTTGTGGCTGATCATCTACGCAGAATAGTGCATGAAGAAGATCCCTTGCCAATTCAGAGTCCTTCCCAGATGAGCAATTGTGGTTTGTTTAAGGTAAATAAGGTAAGGAACCATGGTTTGTTGATATAATGAATTTCTTAGTCACAGGTGTGCTTCCATATGATTTGAATAATTTTTCAAAAAAAAATTAAAAGTGACTCTAAATATTATATATGGGATAAACCATACTTATGAAAAATAGGTTCAAATCAGATTATTCGTAGGTGTGTGCCTGATGATGAAATTCATTCCATTCTTACTTTTTGTCATAAGCATTCATATGGTGGACGCTTTGGTCTAAAAAGAATAGCTAGGAAAATTCTAGATAGTAGATTCTGTTCGAAGACTCTCTTGAACGATGCATACTTATTTTGCAAAGGTTGTGAAAAATGTCAAAGAGTTGGAAATATATCTGTAAGGGATGAAATGCCTCAAACTACTATTTTAACCTGTGACCTATTTGATGTGGGGGGCATGTATTTTATGAGACCTTTTCGTAGCTCTTTTGGTTTTTTGTATGTTTTACTTACTATTGATTATGTCTTAAAGTGGGTAGAAGCCAAAGCTACCTGCACTAATGATTATAAATTTGTTTTAGGATTTCTTAAATCTCACATCTTTAGTAGATTTGGGGTACCTAGAGCAATCATTAGTGATCAAGGTATGCATTTTTTCAACTGCACGGTGGAAGCTTTGATGCGCAAATATGGAGTCCATCACCGTGTAGCAACCACCTATCACCCACAAAAAAATGGACAAACTGAAGTCTCCAACTAGGAAATAAAGAGTGTCTTAGAGAGAACCATCAATCCCAACCATAAAGATTGGAGCTCGCGTTTAGACGATGTATTATGGGCCTATCGAACTGCTTACAAAACACCCCTCGAAATGTCGCCTTATTGGTTGGTTTTTGGTAAGATGTGTCATTTACTTATTGATATTGAACATCGTGCTTTTTGGGAAGTTAAGCAATGCAACTTTGAGGTTCAGGCAGTGGGAGAGGAGCGAAAGTTACAACTCCAAGAATTGGAAGAAATATGGTTGGAAGCATATGACAATACTCGGACGTATAAAGAGAGGATCAAATACCTACATAACAAATTCTTACATCGAAAACAATTTCAGGTAAGCCAAAAAGACTTACTATATAATTCACGATTGAAACTCATGGCTGGTAAGTTAAGGTCTAAGTGGACTGAACCATATCTTGTCAGAAATATTTCTCCTCATAGTGTTATTAAGATTCAAAGTTTAGAAACTAAGAAAATATTTAAGGTAAATGGTCATAGTCTTAAACCTTTCATTGTCAAGTTTGATGTCTCTTTTGTAGAGGGGATTCATTTCACTTAACCCGTTTATGAATCAATTTGAAGCACAAAAGTTGTGTTTAGCCAAAGACAATAAAGTAAGGCGCTGATTGGGAGGGAACCCAAAGATTTTTGTTTGAATTCTTATTTTAGAAAAATCCAAACACTCACAATGCAGACAATAACCACGCGACACTCAAGTCCTTCACCATAGCTTGTCTAGGGAAGTTTCTTTTCTTTATTTATCTTCTGTTTTCTATTGTCTCCTCTCCTTCGTTAATTTTTGGTGTTCATTGTGATTTGTGTTATATTATTATTACATTTTATTTCCTTTTTGTGTTTACGTGCTTTGTGTTTTTCTACATTGAGGACAATGTAGATTTTAGGTATGGAGGAGGGATTTCTTGAATTTGTTGAAAACAATAAAAAGAAATTGTTTCGGTTTTGTAAGTTAATGTGCATTATTTCTTCGAACTGGGAAAACATGATGGATTGCAAACATGAATAGCAATTTAGTGATATAATGACTATCTTTTTTTCCGCAATAGTTGATTTGAATAAAAAGTGTGCAAGATTTGACAAAAGCCTACTTAAATAAGTGAGAATTGAGCCCTTAATAAGCAATTATATTATTTGTGCTCAAATTATTTTCTTGTTGAGTGTTATCACACATAGATTGATCATTCTAGAACTTGCTCTATTATGCATGTTGAGACCACTAGTTAATTTGGTGCATTAAAGTGATAAAAGGCATCTAAGATTAAACTATTTTGGCTTTCTAAAACCCAGCCCATATGTTATTTCCCCTAGTTAGCCAAATTGAAGCCTTAACCTCTTTCTTTGACATAAAACCACAAATTCTAGCCCAAGCCTTGTATTTTGACCTTCATTTTCAACTCGTTATTAAAGGAATGAAAAACTAGTTACTTTAACTTATTAGTTTATGGATTGAGGTTGACATGTAATGGAAACATGTATGGTTATATTTAAATCTCATGTTTGATGCTCTACAAATGTTTAAAAAAAAATAAGTTGTGAAATGCCCAAAAAAAAGGAAAAGAAAAAGAAAAGGGGCAGAAGTATTAAAAAACAAAAAAAAGAAAAGAAAGAAAGAAAGAAAAGCAAGTTTAACCACGAATTACAAGTCCTCAAATATCCTTTAAGCAATCATGGGTTACCTATGTTTTGGATCATAAATGTTCTTATTTGTTATCTTTTGTAATAATGATCCTTAAGATTTCTTGTAACACCTATATACCCCCTAAGAGGATGTAAGGATGTCACCCAATACATATCTAAACAAAACAAGACATTCCAGAAATTTCTTTAAAACAAGGCAACAAGCTTCACATTCATCGATTGTTGACATAAATAAACATAATACATTATACACATTGTACTTGTCATAAACATGCGCTAAATCCAAATCCATCCTGTATTAAAGTTATTACAAACCATTTACATCAAAATACAAATATGTCTTATACATTGATTATAGCTCAAAAACAACACAAATAAACATTTTCCAAATTACATCACATCCTTCATTGGCCACTGTGATTGCCTCAGCCTTAGATCTTCTTATCAAAACCTACACGGAGGCAAAACCACTGTGTTAAGCATATTATTTAATGGGGAAATAACTAAACAAGACATAAAATGGAGACTATTTATAACAGTCGTCTAGCATTCACATGTACTTAATTAGATCATATCATAAAAATCTTTAATTATTCAAATTAAAGAGTGATCAGATCATTAAATGCATCAGAATATAATATAATTCATCAAAACAGAATATACATGCATCAGAGGAAATCATATAAATATTATAATAGAACAACATTACTTATGAACAGAACTTAAAAGTCTCAAAACAGGATATAATTGTGTTAGTACAGAACAGAACTTGTAGCAGATCAGAATTTATCTTGTATCAAAACAGAACTTAGCTTGTTGTAGAACTGAACATATATCAAAACACAAAACAAATTAGTATACTAGTCCTTTATATAGAAGTGGGTAACAGGACCAGAACAGAACATACCTATGATTGATATCACAAAACAAAAGAGATTTATGTCTCAGTATCAGAAGACACCGTACTATCAAGTACAGAAGACACCTTAGTGTCAAGTTACAGAAGACACCTTAGTGTAACAGATGCAGCTTTAGACCCTTCTAGGCATGCCTATTTACCCATGACTAGGACTTGGCAGTTTTAAAAGAAAACATTTCGGATTTCAAAATCACATATAGATGATGTAGTGCATAACGTATGACTTTATTCCATTTTCCTCAAATTGAACATATTCGTTCACATTTGATCAAACTTAACATGCCTAACAAACATAAACACTTGCAATAATGCACCAATGAATACATTAAGTAATAACACGTTACATGTATTCACACAAGTTCCCAATTCACACACATAAACAACTAACACATTATTCTTATTCCTTAAATCATATTAGCATTCATAAATATACTTAATTCCTTTAACAACTCATAAGTTTCAAAATTAGGCACTTTGATAAGTTTCAAAATTAGACACTTCGATATCAAATAACAACTTCCTTAAGTTATTACCTCAATTAATAATCCAAACCTTATTCAATCTTTAATTGACTAATTCCACTTCGAACTAGGTTCATTTCACACCGTAATTAAGTCCAATTACATTATTATAAAGTGTCTTAACCTTATATAGTTCAACACTTGCATAAACCAACCTTTTCTCATTTTTAAGCATTTCCCACGACCGTGAGAAGGGGCCATATAAATCCCATGATCGTGGGATGAGTGAACCGAAGGTTCACTCACCCAAGCCTTTAATTTGTCTCTAAAATGTAACTCCTTCATGCTCTATTCAACACACCTTCATCAAAGTCTATTCATTTCACCTCAATTCTACCTTACTTATGCTTCAATTCCTCATCTAATTCATGTCCAAATCTAATTCAAAAATATTCAGTAGGCAGTTCAATAATCATAGTCTTTCATGCATCATAATCAAAATAGAATTTGTCATACACAACTCACTTTTCCAACACTCATTTGTCAACATCACAACACATATTATATGTCAATTCAATCATCATAGAACTTGTGTTAATACATGTTATCAATGTTGGACCCCGAATTTTCGGTGGAAATTAGAAATATTAAAATGATTTTAAATGAGAAAGAAATTGGTGAGAAAATTATGAATTTAAGACACTTTGTTGAATTTAAGAAAAATTTATGAGAAAAGAAGTGTTTAGTTTTGATGACTTC
>JAOTBA010000205.1:6200421-6213116 GCA_025629845.1 Erythroxylum squamatum | reverse complement strand
GTGTGAAATGTTTTGGTTTGTTTGTCCTGTCTTGTGTGGCATCCACATATCCTCCTAGGGGGTAATAGGGTGTCACACTTTCTATCCTAAATTCTTTTCAATTCACCATTCACTTTATGCCTTCTTCTTTAATCAAAGTTGTTAATTCTCTTTTCTTTTGTGTTTTTGAAAAAAGTAAAAGTAAAAAATATGCATCAAAACCTAAATTATAATCCTTTTCTAGTTTAAAAGAAGATTCTTAGTTTTGTTTCATCTTTGTTACCTTTTTGTTAGTTTGGTTAACCTATTCTTTAGGTCAATTCATCCTTGTTACCCTTTTGTTGATTTTTCTTCCTTTTTCCTTTCTTGTTAATCCTAATTTTTATCAACCAAATTAATACACCTCATTGTTGCTTGCTATTTTGGTAGGACCATTGATGAAGTTCTTTTTAAAGGGCTTCTAAGGGGAAATTGAGAGATAGAATGTAAGAGTGGTAAGAAAATCATCAAGAAAAGCCAAAATTGAGCGAAACAAGGGTGATTAAGTGACCTAATCTTGAGCGTAAACAAGTAGGGGAGTCAAAAGGAAAACCAATATTTGTTACTAAGATTCTGTTTGTAGATTTAAACATGAGTAATGGCAGAGATAATGCATACTTCAATCTCAAGATGTTCATAAGGTCTACCCAGGACCAATTTAACGTTCTAAACATAAGATTAGATAGTTTAGAGTCTCTATCAGAGCCTAAATTCTCTAAGAAACACATATTTGAAGAGGAAGAAAAGGATGACTCTGATTATGATAAGATTAGTTCTAGGAAGGGAAAAAGGGTTGATCAAAACGGAATAACAATTTGGGAAGTATTAAAATGAAAATCCCTACCTTTCAAGTGAAGAATGATCCTGAACTATATTTGGAGTGGAGGAGGAAGGTAGAACATATTTTTGATTATCATAATTACTTTAAGGAAAAGAAGGTTAAACTAGCAATATTTGAATTTATTGATTATACTTGTATTTCGTAAGATCAATTTGTGATTAATGGGCAGGGGAATAGTGAGAGACTTATTCAATCATATGAAGAGATAAGGACAATAATCTGTATAAGGTTCATACCTAGCCATTATCATAGGGACTTATATGTAGAAAGTTGCAAGAGCATTGTGAGGATATTATAGCTAAAATCATTAGTGGTTGAATAAAGAGATAGCTTAAGAAAAAGAGTGTTTGATAAATTAAAAATGATCAAGCGCTCAAGAAAAAGAAGAGTGAAAAAAAGAGTGAGTATATGCAAAAAAAGTGAAAAGAATATAGTGATATACAATGAGAAAAAAAACTTTTAGAATGTGGAGTGCAAAATATAGAGAAAAGAAAGAGAGTTAGCACTTTTGTTAGTACTTGTGAGATTAAGAGTGTCACGTTAGTAAGGCAACAACTATTTCTATTTTTGCATTAGGATATTGGTTTTTGAGCTAACAATCTTAACACTTCTTTGCTTAGTTTGGCAATTTCTTTATTGCAAGGATTTTCAAATTTATTTCCTGAGGAAATAACACATAGTTACCTCCTTTAAGAGGTATATAACACAAAATATATTTTGTTCATGGTTCAACAATTCTTAACAGACCAATCTATAGAACCAATCCTGGGGAGACAAAAGAGATTCAAAGGCAAGTGGATGAGTTAATGCAAAAGTGATGCGTAAGGAAGAGTCTTAGTCCATGTGTGGTTCTTATGATTTTGTGCTAAAGAAAGATGAAATATGGCTCATGTGTATTGATTATTAAGTCATCAGTGAAATCACTATAAAGTATAAATATCATATCCCTAAGATGGATGATATTATTGATAAATTTCATGGTTTGTCCATGTTTTCTAAAATTAATTTAAGAAATGATTATTATCAAATTGACATGAAAGAAGATGATGGATACAAAAATGCCTTTAAGATAAAGTATAATTTATATGAGTGGTTAATGGTGTTTTTTGGTTCAACTAATATACCTAGCATCTTTACGAGGTTAATGAATCATATTTTGCATTCTTTCATCAGGAAGTCTAATTTGATGATATTTTAGTGTATAGCAAGAATTTGGATGGTCGTGTTGAACATTTTCAGGATATTTCATATGTTAAAGAACCATCAATTTTATACTAAACAATCTTTTTTGAAAATTATATTTAAAAGTTAGAAGGCTAAGCCATACAAAATTCCAAAAGATACATGCTCTTTTTTCTGATACCATTCTCTCCTTTTCTCTAAAGCCTCGACCATTTCTTGTATGAAAATCACCTGATATTTATGTACTTTCCAACCCTCTAGAATCTGCAACTCCTCCCTTGCTTTACTGAATTCATATTTTGCTCTCAAACTTCTTTCATTTCTATTTTGCTTTCTCTTGGTACCGCGACACATGGTATTTTCTCCATTTTGTGTTTTATCACTGTCCGTTAGAATTAGTACTGGCATATACACCGCACAAAGAGGAGCACCTAAAAGAGAAGACAATAAGAATGCAAAAAGTTAAACAAAAAACACTAAAGAATTTGAGTCTTGAATGTTCACGAGTCTCGTGGTTTTGCTGTATTACTTAACTTTAGTTGTGATCTTTTTTTCTTTCTTTTTACCTTTTGCTTCTTTTAATATAACGCCTGACAATTATACCTACTTTTGAACAATTATTGGCTCTCCAAACCTAAGATTGTGGGAAATATTTGGTCTCAAATCTTGATATTTCTTCTTTTAAAACTTTTTAAATAAGTTTACTAATTTTAAAATTATTTTATGATCAAAATTATTCAAAAACCAATTTATTACAAATATGGATTTTTAAATTCTTCAAATACAAATTATTATGGATTAATAACAACTATTAAAAATAATTGTTTTTGAAAGAATTATATATTATATTTAGTCATCTTAAATTTTTATGAAAAATTTTATGAAATGAATAAAATTATTAAAAAGTTTGACATCTTTTACCCTTTGAGGAAAAAAGTTTATGGTTAAGTTGCTGTACAGTAAACTTGTAGTTTGATTTTGAGAAATCAAGGTTTGGAAGGAAAATAAAATTTGGAGTTACAGGTCTGCATGAACATCATATAGACATTAATCCATGGACACATAATTTTGGCCAACTCCTTCAAATTTGCCATACTCAGCAATTGTCCAACGTCCAATGTCCATCAACATTTACGAAAAAGCTCCATAATAAGATCCCGCGCATAAATCATAATGAGATGATACTCTTTTTTACAACTCATTACTCATGTTTGATGCAGAAGCATATTTTCAAGTCTGGCTCGAACCCGCCTGAGTTATTCAGCTTTAATTCACCTCGACTGAATGTATCCTAAAATAATATTTAAATCGTTAATACAGTATCTTATTATTATGTACAATAAAACATAATTTCAAGTGAGAAAATCATCATAACATTACAATTTATAAGTTCTATATAAATAAATATCTAAAAATAGTGAAAAATACATAATCAATTAAAGGTTAATTAGTCAAAATAGCTTTTAAACTTAAACATGTGTCACCGCAGGAATTTTTAGTAAAAATATAACTTAATTCAAGTATAAATTGTTTAAAACAATATTCTTGAAAATAAAGTAAAAAGATAAAGATAAATCAAAATTTAACCTTCAATATCAATTTAATATATATATTGGACTTTTTTCAAAACTAAAAGTATTTTTGTTTGAATTAGTTTATAAAGAAAGAATATAAATATATTCACTACAACATACCATGTTTTTGGCGACGAAAATTTTCATCACTGAAAGACAATAATTAGTCGCAAAAACTTTTAGTGATAGCAAAAAATCATGACACAAATGGTCGCCAAATCCCGGTAGCAAACTCTGCAACATTTTCAAAAAATTCATTGCCCAATATATTTTGCTCCTATCATGGATCCGTCGCAAAAAGGGATAGGTGAGGAGAAAGCGAATTGTCACAAATAACTAATTCCACCGTTTTTTTTGTCGCTAAACATAATTAGCTTCACTAACGTAGGAGTCGGTAATAATTTTTAGCGACGATTTAATTTTAACAGCAAAATATATTCAAAACGTAACTAAAGATTATTGACGACGTTTTGTGGAACGTAGCTAAAAAGATTTGGTGATGATTTTGTAATTGTAGCTAAAAATTTTTGGTGATGATTTTTTTTACAACACTTTTTTATTAACAATTTATCAATTTTTAGCGACAATTTAATTTTAACAGCAAAATATATTCAGAACGTAGCGAAAGATTATTGACGACGTTTTGTGGAATGTAGCTAAAAAGATTTGGTGATGAATTTGTAATTGTAGCTAAAAAGTTTTGGTGATGATTTTTTTTACTACACTTTCTTATTAACAATTTATCATTTACTTATAATTATTGGTAACATTTTTAATTCATTTTATTGTTTTTAACATTGTCTGAATTATAACTAAGTAACATTGTTTAAATTATTGTTGGTAACATTGTTTGAATTATAATTAAGTAAAAAAAATAAAATATAAATAATTAAAAATTAGATGCATTTTATATAAAAATAAAATGTAATTAAATGTTAACTACAAAAGTTAAAAAATTTATGTATAAACTAAGACTCCTCATTATCGTTATTACAACTTATATAGTTTGACCATCTTTATAAGCTTGGTCAACTCTCTTTCAGTACGGTCTAATTGTTTTCATTACATTGTATTTTTTCTTCAATATGCTCTAACTTTTCTTCTGTACAATCTAATTTTTCTTCATTACATTGTAACTGAGCCTTAAGCGACCGATTCTCCTCTTGAAGCGTCGTTACATATGCTGGTCACGACGATGATGAATCAATTGGCTTACGACCATACCCAAAACCTTTGATGTACTATTCGTGAACCGCAAGTGCACGTTTGTCGAAGTGAGTAATAAATCGGTAAGAACCGAGTTGTGTCCACAGGGATTATGATAAAATTTTAAATCTATACTAGCTAATAGTGTTTGAAATCAGGTTGGATGAAATTTTGGAAAATTAAGACAATGTAGCGAATTATTAAAAACTCAAGGAAATTTCTAAGCAATTACACAATTTATTGAAACCAAAATAACTATGAATATGAAAAATCTATGCAATAATTAATTAAGAAAAGATTGCAACAATTTACTAATTAAAAGTTTTAACGGCAAAGGGGAATGACTTTCTCTTAGGGAATAATATTTTTGTCAATCTTAATATTGAATTAGGTATCCTCCGCAACTGAAATATCCTAACCTTGTAGGTGAATTTTAAGAGTAATTAATCTCCTTTTTCCAAAGATAAATTAATCTATCCACTCTAGACATCACTTAGTAATTCTTTACTTAAGTTTTTCCTAGAGTTTCTTAAGTCCCAAACCTTCTAGAGTTTCTTAAGTCCCAAACCTTCAATTTCACCCCTTAAGTTTCTTGAGTCTCCTAACTCACAAGAAAATCCTAGTCGAAATTTTCTTCAATCTTCTAGCAAAAACTCTCTTTTTCCAAAGACAAATTTATACTAAGGCAATTTCTAATAATCCAAAGGAATAACAAATAAACCGAAGGAAAAATCAACAAGTATATAAATTTTCAGTCATGGATTCTGGTTCTGTCTGATTTTGGTGAGGCTGGGCGCCACTGTTTGGATCCATAAATTCGTTTAGTTCCAGCTAGGAATTACCTGCAAAACAGTAAAAGGCACACGGGGGGTTGACTGCCGGTAGGCCTCTCCGACGCTTAAGTTAGTCTTTTTGTGAGGGTTTTGGTGGCTATGAATAAAAAATGTTAGGGTTCTAAAGTTGTACCTGTCTCACGGTGAGGTAGTACCTTATATAAGAAATACATGCTAGGTTTAGGTCTTCACTCATGAATGGGCCGATCGGCCCACATGTCGCTCTATGTCTGGGCCTGGGCCTAGCACGACCGACCCAACCATTTTAAATACTTAATTTATAAACCATTATTTAGTTTACTGTTAAGTCATTAAATTGTACTAATCTTTACATTTAACTCATAGTTTACTGTTAAGTCATAAACTATTATTTAGTTTACTGTTACATTTATTCGACACATAACATAACTCGTAATTCAACTAAAGCCCTTATAAATAAAAAACAACATAACTCATAATTAAAATTCTAAATTGGCTTGGGGTCCTGGACTCGTAATCCTAAAGATTCCAAAAAAGATTGGCTACTCTGACCCACTTAATGGGTCCTTAATGGATCCTAAAATGTGACCCCCTAGTAGATTCATTACTGGGTTCTAAATGTTTTGGTGAGGTATTCTAAATTTAACATCAACATGTCTTGTTTAATAAAGAGTGCTACATTGTAAAACCAAGACTAAAAATTAAAATTAAATATTTGAATAAATATTTTTATTTTTAAATTTAATAAAAATATTGGAGATGTTTTGGCAGTTCTGCAGTGGAGCGTGGCGATGGGCTGCGGTAAATGTTGGAGAGAGGGAGAACTTTCGGCTTCCATTTTGTTTGGCTTAGTTTTTGGAGCAGGCATCTTTAAAGTATAAGGTTGTGGAGTTGAATTGGCTTTTGAGTTTTATGCTTCGACCTCATTGTCATTTTTTTACCTGACGAAGCACCCCTACTTAAATTCATAGAATTTCTAGGGGACAATTACGCTTAAAGAGGACTTAAGTCCACTTTTGTTGATAACGCTTATAAAATCGACCATTTTCTTTAGGTTATTTCGTGTTGTGAAAATAGAGAAATCAGTTTGGTTAATATTTTATTTTTTATGGATTGACCCTGTATAAGCGGGTAGTTTGAGTGTGGATGACTTAAAAACGTTTTCTTATAGTTAAAGCGGCAAATTTAAAAAAAAAAGGTTAATGTGCCAAAGGCATGATAATGTTAAATTTACTTGAAATGGATTATATTACGAAAAAAATCAATATTTCTAAGAAAGGACTTTAAGTTTTATTTAATTAAATCTCTAATTTGAATTAAATTTGATTTAAATTTAACTACATTAATTAGAAGTTAATAAATTAAATAAATTTTATTAAATGAAAGTTCGTATTGCGTGTGGATTAATGGTGTAATGAGAATGGTCAAAGTGGACCCGACATCATTATCGTTAACAAAATTTTGACATGGACACCTCTGTAACTAACTTCTCATCCAAACAGTGAAACTTAAACGCCAAACAGTCTCCAACCGTCCGGTTTCCTCTCTCCTCTATATCTGTCTTTTCTCTACGTGTCTCCTCTCTTGAGCCGATCGCTGGTTCACGTTATATCTAACATATTGTAATTTTATTGAGGTAAACACAAATGGGTGGAAGTCTGGACGAAAAGTGAAGCAGAGGGTCATGTAAAGAGTGAAGAAGCCATTTTTAAATGCTTTGCTTTGAAACTAACACACACGCGCAACCCACACACGGAGTTGTGTCATATTATAAAGAATGATCTTTGGGATTCTTAGGGAAGAATTGGTTTAGGGTGTTGGACCGTGGCACTGAGTTGAGTGAGGCAAGATAGTAACTACTACTCTCTTACATAATCTCTATTTGTGCCAACCCTGTAGTAAATAACTATGCCTTTTTCAAATGAACTTGAGTTTGATTAAACAGAAAATTTAAATTAAATTAATTATGTCAATTTAGTATAAATTTAATTGAATCAATTTAAAATTAATATATTAAATTACATTTGACTAAATTTATATTTAATATTTAATTTCGATCAAATTTAAATTGACTCGATTTAATCTTTTATTAATCTAATTGTTAACTTTAAGCCATAGATCAAGAAACATATATAGGATCGGTTCCTTTTTTTACATTATCTATTAATTACTTTCCTTTAATTCCCATCTAGAAATAATAATTAAGAAAAGAGAATAATAGTTATATTCAATGCTTGGAAACCAAGGACTATAAGGACGAGGCTACCAATAATCATAAGCTCATAGTATCATATCATGCAAAAATTAAAGCAAGCCGAATTTTGAACGGAACTCGTACTCCCTCCGCTCCGCCTGCTATTCCGACATAAATGAATTTCCTGGAGACAGTCAATCATATGGTGGTGATCAATTAACATCTCTGAGACTCCGCGGCAGAAGTACACGATTCCGAGCACCAAATCCATTCACAGCTTCTCTTTAACTATCCGACGAATCCAACAATATAGCTTGTGAAAAGTGCCATATGAATATGTTTCTGCAACCAAAATCAAGCTATAAAATGCATATAAAGCAACGCGCAGCGGCTCAGGCAGTAGCAACGATGCCAGTGAAACCAGCGACAGCGAAACTGAGAATGTCATAAAACGACTACAAGCTTCGGTTGAAACTAATGCTTGATTAGGAACATATGCCAAGCAACAGTATACAAGTAAACTTATAACTGAAATCGTGATGGTTACCGGGTGGGTTTCGAAGGGTGTAAGCGTATTCCCTTGATATTTAATTCCGACCAAACTTACAAGTACGGGAATGAGAAACACAAGAACTACATGAATAGGTGTGTCTGTGAAGAGGTTGAACCTTATGGGAACGTGAAAGAAAACATGGATTGGGAACTGTGTCCATCGTTGCCGCTGGTGAAGAGATGGGTTTGCTGATTGGACATCCATTAGTACTCCCATGAAAGTGCCGCAGAAGCCATATTTATATTTTCAGTTTTTTACAAACATGTTTACATGTGTCTAAGGTTTACAAACATGTAACCCAAGATGTAACCAGGGTTACATGTTTAAAACATTTCTGTGTAACCCTGGTTACATGTTTGTAAACATTTCTTTTGACTTTCGAAACATGTACATGTATGGACGGAGCTACAGTGGGTGCAAGTGACGGCACTTGCCTTCACTGCATCTAAAATTTTTTAATTTAAATTTTAATTTTATATAAATTAAAATTTTACTCTCATTAATTTAATCAGTGACAAAATAATAATAATTATTATTATTATAGATATATTAAGATATCAAATAAAAAATAAAATTTAAGTCCATCTATTTTTATTAAGATTACTATTATTTGAGCCTATGACTTTTTTAAATGAAAGCCTATAAATAGTGAGATCAAAACTACATGCTTAATTGACTTTTTTTTATTCAGATTTGTCTACCCTTTTAGCTTTTTCATCACACTACTTTTTGGTTTTTTGGCTTTTCTTTCCTTAACTCCACAAGGACTGTCACACCCAAAGCAAAAAACAATAATTTATATTGAACACAATTGTGGAAAGGATCCCCCAAGCCCTACTTCATTCTAGTACTGATAGGTAAATTCTCACTTCTTTTCTTTAGAAGAATGTCTAGTACGTATAATTTAGAGATGGGTTCTTGTAAGTTGTAATAGAGTAGGTATAGTTTTAATCTTTACATTCTTTTAGACTTTTAGTAAAGACGCAAGATAAGATTTCTCATTGTAGACGAAAAATCGTAGCATATAATGTCGTAAAAATGAACAAAAACAGTACAAACCATTTAGCACTAGTGATAATAGGGATAAAAGAAATACCCTAAATGCCCTTATGAATAAAAATAAATGGGCTCAGATTTTATTTTTTATTTGATATCTTAATATATCTATAATTATTATTATTTTTTGTCATCAATTAAATTAATTGGGATAAAATTTTATTTTTTTTAATAAAATTAAAATTAAAATTAAAATTTTTTAATAATATAAAAATAATTTAAATATTTTGCCCCCACTCAAAATAATTTCTGGATCCGTCCCTGTGAATTATCACATCTCGAGACTTTATCTCTCCACATTCCACAATGCATTAATAATTTTTATTTTTATTAAACAATGCCAGCTAAAAATTTATATGATGAAAATAATTAATATATCTAAAAATGAATTAAGTTTTATTAAGAGAGGAGGTAGAGAGAGAGGGGAAAAGGTAGAAAAGGGAGAGAGAGAGAAACTTAGGTCGTTTGATTCTAATTGTATTTTTTATTATAATTTTATTTTTATTTTTAAATAAAAATAAACACTTATTAATATAATTAGATTTTCATCACGATAAAACTTTATTTGGTTGCAAAGTGCAAACTGATACACCAGTAATTGTCACTGTCTGGAGAAAGAGAAGATTTCGGCGTCATTGTTTAATGAGAAAGCCATTGCTGATTGCTGAGGAAATTTCTCATTAAACAATGCCGCAATGCCATAGCCAAAATCTTTGAGATCCATCTCCTGACAGTGACAGTCACGACTCACGTCACTGGTGTATCAGTTTGTCTCCACTCTCCAACCAAATAAAGTCATTTCTAGTAAAGTGTCGGTTTCAGCCCAACCAAACTCGAGGCTTTAAGGGCCTCCATAGTTTCCAAACTTTTGACCACTAGGTAGGCTGTACTTCCAACATAGTCCAAAATTTTGTTTAAACATAGGCTTAGGCTTAGGCTTTTTTAACTCAACCGTTGAGTCGGCTACAAGATTAACATGTTTGCCTCCAACTAAGTATCAACATTTCTAGTAAACTGCAGGATTCAGCCCATCCAAACTCGGGCTTTAAGGGCCTCCATGTCTGCAATAGTTTCCAAACTTCTCGAGCACTAAATTGTGCTTCCAAAATTCTCAATAGTTCATCGGGGCTGGATCTAAGTTTTGGAAAGTTTAAACTCACCCTGAATGTACAGAGTTCGATAGTAGTTAACATTAAGAATATATCCTTGTAAGAGCTCACCATCTTCATCTTGGAGTACCCACATTTTGCTTATACTCTATCGAATTAGAGTTGCCAGATAAAAATACTTAGTATTCCTAGTTCCAAAAGCAATCCTTTGCTCACTGACCGTTGTAACTAGTACAATTTTTCATGCTCCAACATGCGCTTCCATTTATTTTTGAAACCACTCCTCAAGCCCAATTAACTCCCTTCGTCATGCTTGCCATTTTTTGACCTGATGAAGCACTCACAGAATTACACTTAAAGACAATTTAGGTAAAAATGAATGGTTGATCAGGTGCATCAGCAATTAAAATTAATCGGAATGATAGGATAGCAGTATCCTGTATTTGTTGACAATCTTATAAAATCGACTATTTTCTTTAGGTTATTTCATCAATGGCTAGTGGTCCTAAGGCATTGATAATGCTAAATGGTTAAGACCCAAAAACTACCTGTTGAAGAGAGGAAGCTGCTTGACTCAAGCGATCCAGATTCCTAGCATTGTTGCCCAGAGGAAGATGCTAATGAACATTATTAAATCCTCAAGAGAACAACTTACAACTCAAATTCTAGCAGCTTAGTCCAAAATATATAGTTCTTTAAATTTCCACAACCATATGAGCAAAACACTATCTAATAGCTCTTTTCATGGCTTATACCCTAAATTCAAGAACTGCCTCACATTTGATTGTATTGGGCAGTTTTCCATTCGGGGTAATAGTTACCACAGCTCCAGAGGTAGCAGAACTTGAATCGAAATCAAGTGCCTAATATATCACACCTAGAATCTCCAGTATCAAGGTCAAGTCAACATAAGGGCGAACTTCATTCACTAAAAATATGACTTCCTCAATAGAGCTTCTAATTCAAATAAGATGACATAAAGAATCAAATGTAAAAGCAGGAGATGTTTGTATAGCCAACAATCCACAAATTTTTATTCCAAAGCGAAGCAATGCCAGCCTAATATGACGTCGAGTAGGTAAGTAGCTCAGTTGTCAAGCCCTGGACTAGTCGCCACCATATTTTCATGTCATAAAAAGTAGCATGCAACATCTATAGTAAAGCTAATAGCAAAATAGAACCTGAATAGTAAACACAAATACCCAACATTTCCAAGATGGTTTACACTCTTTACCCCTAAAAGGTGTAAACTACTGCTTTTGAGCTCCATTCATAATCAAATGGCTTCCTTTCTCCATGCCATAAAAGAAGTCATTGCAATCAAATTGAACAACCTTGAGCATATAACTTAGATCCAATGCTTCCTACGAATACTTCAGCTCACAACCAGAGATCAGTTCTCACAAAAGAAAATTTTTGCCACTTTGAGCTCCATTTATAATCAATACATCCATGAAAACAACCATGTAAATTCAAGTTATTGCAACTCCATCCAGAAGTTTAAAAGAACAAGTAACCAAAAATCATATGCCTGTTACATGATGGCTGTTGAATATAACATTTAAAACTTGTCACCAAACAACTTGCTACTACAGTATCAATTTCCAAAGGAGAAGGCTGTTTGTTAAACAAAAAGTAATGTACAGATTCGAAATCGAAAATCAAAGTATCATGACATAAAACTTGGAGTTCATTTTGGATACTTTTATTAATCTTGAGTGTAGTAAAGCATTTCCATTTTCATCATTCTCCAAGAACCTATAGGCATTATAGGTTTAGGTTCAACAACTTAACCACAGGTACTTCCAACAGAATCATCAGAAAGCCATAAACTAGAACATTGCACCGAACTTTAAAATGCATTCATAAAGTTCAACGAAATCACTAATCAAAATATCCTACCAAAGTTTCAAAAAACTATTTCTACTAGTATTAGAACAGAACAAAATAGCTCAAACTATCTTCAGACATGATTGCAACTTGAATTATCATGGCTGAGATATGATCCTCTGTCAAAACTCAAAACTACAAGTTCATCCCAAAACCATTCAAGAAAACCGCCACCCATCTCAGCCAGAGCCAAGAAATCTGCAAAATTAGGCACCAACAGAGCAATCAAACTCACTCCCAAAACCGCCACCCATCTCAGC
>JAOTBA010000205.1:6188092-6198809 GCA_025629845.1 Erythroxylum squamatum | reverse complement strand
TAAGTGTTGCATTTATTGTTATGAATGATTTGAAAAATCATTTTATGATTCGGTATATGAACTTTTTGATGCATGTCGAAGTAATGATGGAAATGCATTGAAACATTTTATGTTTTGCCTTGAAAAATGTCATGGCATTTTATATAAGTGATCAAGAGAAAGTATGAGCATTTGATAAAATGTTTTTGAGCATGATTATGTGCTTCTGTTTGGGCGAGAGTGGAACCATTATGTTCGTCACGTGCACATCGACAAGAGCTTTCTCCCAGCTGCCCGCTTGTGGCCTATGAGCTCCGAAATGGACTCATTCTGTTAATGGGGTAAACTTTGGTTTCCTCATTCTGTTCCGTGGAACCCTCGAGCCATTTGTTGTGCATTGCATCTATAAATTGTCAAGTTGATGCATTCATGTTTTGTAATTTATGAATTTTGACTGCATGACAAGATTTTTGAAAATCAAATATTTTAAAGACGCAATAAGATATTTTCTGAGACAAGTAAAATGTTTTCAAGGCTACTGCTTATTCATTTGTTATAAACTATTACCCACGGGCTGTCAAGCTCACCCCCTCTCTGTCCCATCCTCAGGTTATAACTAAAAGATCAAGTGTTCGAGAGCCTAAAGGAATTGCTATATTTGCTATTTTGTATTTTTGTAATTAAGCCAATGGTATAGCTTTTGATTTGTAAACAAAGTATTTCAAACTCTGTTGCTATAAGAAATGAAATGATAGATTTATTAGTTCAGTCATGTATGTATGTTTACATTGATATCAGAGCAAGAAAATGAAGCGATGATAGTATGATGGTATTTGTTAAGAGGTTGGGCACCGTTACCCAACAGTAAGTGGTATCAGAGCAAGAAAATGAATCGGTGATAGTTATGGTTTTGTTAAGAAGTTGGGTTTCGAAAACGGGATCCAACAGCAAGTGGTATCAAAGCAAGAAGAGATTACAAGGAACCGCGCTCAAGGAAATGAATTGATGATAATTATGGTAATCTGAAGAGGTTGGGTTCCGGAAACGAGATCCAACATTGCCTCTGCTTTGTGGTGCACCACTTGCCACATGGAGGTCATCATCATCTTGGCAGTAGCAATGTCCTAAAATTGGTCATCATAAAAGAACATTTTATCCAAGATGTATAGGTTTTCATTTCGGAGGTATCCGGAATCACTGGCCTTGGGCATTACATTATACGCCAGTAAGAAAGTTACCAACCTTAGGACGATGTGAAGGTATTTGCAGTGCATAAAGAACTGCTAATTTGTAGTTCGGAAAGTGGCTCTCATCTCGAGCCGAACCATAGCATCGTATTTATCCTATTGATCATCACTTATACACTTGGCATGCTTGTCAAATGATGGGACATTGCCTCCCATTAGCAGCTTTAAATGGCTACAAATCAACTCCTCTATTATAACCAACGCTTCCCCATTGACTCTTGAGGTGAGCACGGGTGGTTGTTTTCCAGCTTCTCATTGAGATTGGCATAGAATTGCTTGACTGTCTCCGGGTAGTATGCACCCTTGAGGGTCAACAGCTTTCCCCAATGAAACTTGTTTAAATTGGCCTTCATGTGGCATACTTCATCAATGTTCTCCACCACTGAGACTTCAATCACAAACTTGTTGTTCCTTTTCTTATTATACCACTCTTCGCATTATGCATTGATGAACTTAGGTTGCTCCGGAGCAGGTTCCTCTGCTTCTCCGACTAGTTTTTTCCCCCTAACTGACTGAGAGAATTGGCTGATGTTCTTCCTTGCAGATTGCTTAAACCGCAACATATTATGGTAGCCTCACAACCCGTGATAATTTTAACCAAATCGACCTCAACCCAAACAATCAAGCAACAATCTCCTTTCAATCTCAATCTCACAACTCTACACACCAATCTTTTTAAATTCAACAACACAACCTCCAATTCAGTTCAATCAACCCAACACTTCAATTCAACTCAGCCTCTTCAAATTCAAAAACACAAATTGAACTCATTTCAATCTCAACCCTCACATCAATTTAACTCAACCTCTTCACAAAAACATAAACTGAACTTCTTTCAATCTCAACCTACACTTCAATATAAATCAGCCCCAAAAATCTATAACCACTAAGATTCCACAATATGACAATGTGTAGGACACTTACCCAAATCGCATTAAGGTAGAAATCGCCTATGCTTCGTCCCCAACCTCAAGAAGCTTCCTTGAAATCGTCAACCATGGTAGAAGAGAGCGAGAGACGGCTTGAAAGATGAGAGTTTGGTTGGAATGGAGTGGTATGGGGATGGGGTCTGTGAAGGAAAAGAAAGGGGGAAGAGTGAAGCAAAATAATGGAGAACTTATGCTAGAGAATGGCTAGCGTGAACGAAGAGGGAAGACCAAGAGGCCAGAAGAGAGATGATGCAGGGGAGACCAGGAGGCAGGTAGAGAGAAGTGCAGGAAAAGAAGAGAGAAAAACGTGTTTTAATTCTGAAATTAATCAATGTCTGTTAAACGGACCTTTACGAGTTTCTTTGGCTGCTTGGAAGATTCATGTCCGTTAAGTGGACATAATGTCCGCTAAATAGAACTTTACAGGTTTCCTTGCTCATTTGAAGCTGTAGGTCCATTAAGCGGACATTATATCCGTTTAACGGACTTTTACGGGTTTATCTGAGCAGGTTGAGTCTGTAGTCCGTTAAATGGACTTTCTCGACCTTTTTCAGACTTTTCTCACCTTGTTCACTCTTCTTTTTTTCCTTCTAACTTTGTAATGATATCATAGGACTACATGCATGATGTATGAGTGCTAAAAATGAAAGAACGTTAAAATAAGACAAAGAGACATTGTCACTTACCTCCTCCACACTTAACATGAGTCTCACCTCTAGGTTTGAAGAGTCGTGATCATGCTATTCCTCATATTATTGGAAGATGTCATTGGGATGTCTCGTAAACACTATCCTTATGCACACACAACAACTAAAATAAAAAGATGTGACAAAAATGAAAAATTTAAAGAAAACAAAAGAGCTAGAAACATTGGGTTGCCTCCCAACAAGCGCTAAATTTAATATCCTCAGCTGGACTCGGCCATCATGACATCGATTTTGGAATAAAATGGTGGAAATACATCCAACCATTTCTCCCTCCAAATAATGCTTAAGTTGTTGCCCATTGACCAAAAAGGGCTCTTGATCATTCCTCCTAATCTCCACAGCTCCATGTGGGTATGCTTTTGTCACCATGAAAGGTCCCGACCATCTTGATCGTAATTTTCCTGGAAACAATTTCAAACGAGAGTTAAATAACAAAACCTTTTGACCAGGTTTAAATTCTCGCCAAAGGATATGCTTGTCATGGAAGGCCTTAGTTCTCTCCTTATATATTCAAGCATTCTCAAAAGCATCTAGGTAAAATTCATCTAGCTCATTCAGCTCCATTAATCTCCTTTGTTCAGCTTCCTTGAGATCATAGTTCAACTTCTGGATTGCCCATAACGCCTTGTGCTGAATTTTAACTAGAAGATGGTAAGATTCCCCAAAGACTAATCTATAAGGGGACATCCCTAAGGGGGTCTTATATCCTGTCCTGTATGCCCAGAGAGCGTCATCAAGCTTCAATACCCAATCCTTTCTTGAGGTATTAACAGTCTTCTCCAAAATTTGCTTGATTTTCTAGTTGGATACCTCAACTTGCCCGCTAGTTTGAGGATAGTAGGTGGTTCCAAACTTAAAATGACACCCATATTTTTCCAAGAGAGATTTGAATTGATGATTCTGAAAATGTACCCCATTGTCACTAATTATAGTTCTTGGAACACCAAACCTTGAGAATATGTGCTTCTTGACAAATTTGGCAGCACTAGCTCTGGTATTGTTTGACAAAGCTGTGGCTTCCACCTACTTAGATACATAATCAATCACCACAAAGATGTATTCATTGCCGACAGATGTTAGAAACGGGCCCATAAAGTCCAGACCCCTTACATCAAAGAGTTCCACTTCTAGAATCCTTGACTGAGGCATCTCATGTTTTTTACCAATGTTCCCTATTCTCTAACACTTATCATAAGTCATAACAAAAGTTCTAACATCCTTAAAAAGCGTAGGCTAACAAAACTCATATTGTAAAACCTTTTTCGCCGTTTTGTTAGCTCCATGGTGTCCTCCATAGAGAGAAGCATGACAATGATGCAGAATTGATCACATCTCCTCATCAGGTATACATCTTCTAATCATCCCATTTGCACACCTTCTCAAAAGCAATGACTCTTCCCAAAAGTAATTCCTTACCTGTGATAAGAATTTCCTTCTCTTATGGTATGAATAATCACTAGGAATAATATTGGACACTAGGAAATTGACATGATCAGCAAACCAAGGAACATTTCCCTTCACAGACCACAGATTCTCATCAGGAAAGGTATTATTAATCGGTTCCGCTCCCAGCTTGTCTCTTTGCTCATGTCGCGAAAGATGATCAGCCACCGAATTTTCAGATCCTTTCTTATCTCTAATTTTCAAATCAAATTCCTACAAAAGTAAAATCCATCTGATGAATCTTGGTTTTCCATCTTTCTTTGTAAGCAAATATTTCAAAGCAGAATGGTCAGTAAACAATGACTTTGGACCCAACAAGATAAGATCTAAATTTATCGAACATAAAAAAAACTACTGGCAATTCTTTCTCTGTAGTGTAATAAATGACTAGCATAATTAATTTGAGCATCATTAAGAACTTTACTAGTGTAATAAATGACATGTAATTTCTTATCCTGTTTTTGCCCTAAGACAGCCCTAAGTGCATAATCACTAGCATCACACCTCAACTCAAAAGGGAGACTCCAATTTGGTGCGGCCATTATAGGAGTTGTGGTAAGTTCCTTTTTCAACCTATTGAAGGCATCAAGACATTCATCAATAAATTCATAAGGAACTTCCTTTTGCAATAAAGCACATAATGGTTTAGAAATCTTGGAAAATTCCTTAATAAATCTGCAATAAAACCCAGCATGTCCAAGAAAACTCCTTATCGCTCTAACCGAATTGGGAGGTGGCAATTTATTGATGACTTCAATTTTTGCTGGATCCAGCTCTATTCCATTGTTAGAAAATTTTGTGGCCTAGGACAATTCCTTCTTGTACCACGAAGTGGCACTTTTCCCAATTCAGCACGAGATTGGTTTTTTCACACCTCTGTAGAACCCTTTCTAGATTGAACAGACACACATCAAAAGAAGAACCAAAAACAGAAAATCGTCCATAAATACCTCAATTATATTCTCCACCATGTCAGAGAATATGGACATCATGCAGCGTTGAAAAGTGGCAGGAGCGTTGCACAACCCGAAGGGCATCCTATGATACGCAAATGTACCATAGGGATAAGTGAAGGTGGTTTTCTCCTGATCCTCCGGGGCTATCAGAATTTGGTTATAACCTGAATGACCATCTAAAAAGCAATAATAATCATGCCCCGCTAATCTTTCCAACATTTGATTAATAAAGTAGAGAGGGAAGTGATCTTTCCTAGTTGTTGCATTCAACTTTCTATAATCTATACAGACCCTCCACCCTGTCACAACCCTAGTGGAAATTAATTCATCACTATCATTAGAAACAACAGCCATGCCACCTTTCTTTGGCACCACCTGCACAGTACTTATCCAAGAACTATCAGAAATAGAATAGATAATTCCTATATCAAGTAATTGTATCTCAGATCGCACAACTTCCTTCATGTTCGGATTGAGACTCCTCTGATTTTCCACACTAGGTTTGTGGTTTTCTTCCATTAGAATCCTGTGAACACAAATAGAAGGGCTAATTCCCTTTATGTCAACAATATTCCAAGCAATAACCAATTTATGTTCACGTAACACCCTTAATAACTTCTCTTCTTAAGAATAATCCAAAGAAGAAGAAATAATAACCGAATAAGTACTTGATTCTCCCAAGAATGCATATCTCAAATGAATTGGGAGTTGTTTCAATTCAAGCTTCGGTGGGCTTAATATGGAAGGTAACAATTTAGGTTTAGGTGAGCCTAGTTCTTCAATTTAGGGTCTATACCTAAAACGATTACCTTGCAATCTATATGCATAGTCCACTAACTCATCATCCAGTTCATTCTCATCTATTCCTAAAGTTAGGCATGTTTCTAAGGCATCATCACACATTAATTCAGGAATAGATTCAAATGTAAGAGAATCAATTACATCTACCCTATAGGTGACTTCATCGAAAGAAGGACCCTTTAAAACTCTGAAAATGTTAAACACCTCTTCCTCATCACCAACTCTCAAGGTTAGCTTACTATTCGAAACATCAATCAATGCTCCATCAGTGGCTAAGAATGGTCTTCCTAAAATTATAGGAACCTGTATGTCAAAATCCATCTCAAGCATAACAAAATTAGATGGAATTATAAGCTTACCAACTTTCACGAATAAGTCCTCAACTATACCAATAGGGTATCGAATTAATCGATCAGTAAGTTGTAATGAGATTGTAGTTGGTTTAAGTTCACCAATTCCCAGCCTGTTATAAAGAGATAAGGGAATAAGATTAATGCTTGCACCTAGGTCACATAAACATTGAAAAACATTAGATTCACCAAAGTGACAAGGAATAGTGAAACTCCCTAGATCCTTTAACTTAGGGGCTAGTTTATTCTGTAAAATAGAACTACACTCCTCAGTTAAGGCTACGGTAGCAAAATTATCGAGCTTCTTTTTGTTGGAAATGATTTCTTTCAAGAACTTGGTGTAAGCAGACATCTCAACAAGAGCTTCGGTAAACGGGATGTTGATTTGGATCTTCATAAAAAGGTCAAGGAATTTCTTATATTTAGAATCATCATGCTTCTTTTAGACCCTTTGAGGGTATGGTATAGGTGGTACAAAGGAAAATTCTGAACTTGGTAAAGACTCTTTCTTTGATGTTGTTTCTTTTGGCTCTTCGCTTTCACCCAAATTCTCTCTTTCAGCATCCTTGGCTTCCTTTTCTTTAGGAACCACACCTTTCACCACTTTACCACTCCTTAAAATAACTGTCATACAATCTTGTTTCGGATTCACTTGGGCATTGCTAAGCAGCTTCCCCTTACCGCTTTTGCCACTTGACTGATTTGTACCTCTAAATTTCTGATGGCAACTTGGTTGTACTGAATGTTCTGCTCCATCCTATTCATAGATTGAGAGCTAGCTTGAGCATTTTGATCCATCTTGCTCATAAGTTGAGAAAACATATCTTCAAGCCGATCTACCTTTTACTCCCATGGGGAAGGGAATTGTTGTGGTGCAGAAGATGAAGGAGATGAGTACCGCTGTTTTAGTGGTGCTTGGAACCCAAGTGGTCCCATTGGTTTTGCAACCCCTTGATTTTTCCATGAGAAGTTCGGATGAAACTTTAACCTTCATTGTAAGTGTTCGAGAAAGGATCAAATCTCTGACCTTGTCTACCATTGTTTACATAGTTTACCTCTTCCTCTGTCAATGTTGCCTCTATGTTCATATAACCAGCTGTTGTATGCCCAAGTCTACCACAAAGAGTGTAAGGATCCCTACTAGACTTGTTGTCGTTCACTAACAAATTTAACTTCTTACTGATCTCGGCAACTTGGTAGGCCATATTGGATTTAGAACCCACTTCATTCAGATTAACAACTTTGCTCCTAGTCACCTTACAATGTGAATTCTCTGTAACTTTTTTTAAAATATTTCATAATTCTTGGGAACTCAGGTTACTAATATTCCCACCAGTGTTCAAATCCACCAGAGTTTGGTTGTGATCAGTGAGACCATAGTAGAAGAACTGAGTCAATGAGTATGTATCAAATCCATAGTGAGGGCATTGGCTAAGAAGATGATTAAATCCTTCCCATACTTCATGAAATTTTTCTCCTTCTTTCTGCAAGAACGGATGTATCATCTTCCTGAGTTTGAGAGTTTTGTGGGCTGGGTACCACTTCATCACGAAAGTCTCCATTACCTTATCCCAAGTGTCGATGGAATCTACCTTTAAACCCAATAACCAATTTCTTGCTAATCCCTTTATACAATAAGGAAAACACCTTAGCCTTAACTCATCCTCAGACAATCCATACAACAAAAGAGTTTGAAATGTCACATAGCAATCTCTCATGAAGGCTAAAGCATCTTCACTCGACATCTCATTAAATTGTGGCAACATAGACAGGTGAATCTACTTTAGCTCTTAATTCCTTTCTGCTGCAATTAATCAAATTTAGGAGGGATTACCAGCAATAAATGGCGTTTGATAGTCTCGAATTCTTCTTACCGCAGGATTCACAACACCAATTCAGCTTGATTTCCTTTATGGAATTGTTTGTTCTCCACATCTTGTTCCTCATGCAGATCTAGATTTTGATTATTGTTGGCCATCTCTCTTCTTCTTTGGGCGTTATTCCTTCGACAAGTCCGTTCAAGTTCAGGATTTAACTCAATAAGCTGGTCGTTATTCAAATTTCGTGAATGCCTTAAGTGCATGCAGCTCCTGAAATCAAACAACAAAAAGGGTTTCAAAATTAATTAATGGAAGAAAACTTTAGGTAATAAATAAAAAAATAATAACTAGAATTAATGGTAGCAAATATAATTTAGACCCCGGCAACGGTGCCAAAAACTTGGTCGAGAAAATCTGCAAGTGCACAAAGTCATTCTTAGTACCTACAAATCGAGTATTCCAAGGTTGTCTCCCACAAGGACTAAAACACTCACCACCGAATTAATCCTAATTACTTGAATGAAATTGACAATAGACTTAAAAGATGACTAGATTCAGGTAGGCAGTAAATTATGAATACTAGAAGATAACGAACATGGATAATTTGATGATTTAAACTTAGGGTTTTGGGGTTCACCAACTCAAGAGATTGATTAATAAATTACGAAATTGATTGGATGATAGGTTATAATAACAGTTGCAACATTTTACTTATATTCTCTCTCAAGACATAAAAGAATATCTAACCAGTTGATTACCATCTCTCAATGTGTAACCCAACCAGTCAAATTCATGAAGAACTAGTAACCACAAGTTATCACACTAGCTTAGGATATCTCTATCGCTAAATCTAATGTGTTTATCTTCCTAGTGCATATACCATACTTCACCTCTTAGTTCATCATATGAATCCTAAGATTGCATCTATAATGATCAAGCATAGAGACAAAAGTGAAATGCAAAAGAGATAAACATAACCCAAGAACTTTCATTCAACACTAGTCAATCCATAAAATACAAATCAATCCCCCAAATAAGCTACATCCCTCACCCTAAATGAGGTTTAGTTCCAGAACATGATAACAGAAACCATATACATAAAGATGCTCAACATTCAAGAAAGATTAAAGAGAGAAGGTAGAGAAAACACAAAACAAGGTTGCTTCTAATCCTTGATGCAATCCCCAAAACTTCCTCTTTGCCTCTTATTTTGTGTCTCCTTAAATGGTAACCTCGTTTTCAGTGTCCAGCCCCCTCATTAGGTCTTAAAAATGAGTATTTATAGTGTCTTAGGTTCAAAGAAACCTAGTTTTTGCTAAACAGGGGAAGGCAGATCATCCTTGGGCTGACAAAGTCCATTAGGCGGACTTTATGTCCGTTAAGTGGACCTTCTCAGGTCTCTGGATTGTAATTGTCCAGGCAATGTCCGTTAAACAGACATACACTGGTCATTTACAAAATGCACAATTTTGACCCTTCATTTGACAAAATCTCTCCTCGGAGTCTTCACGAAAGTTTTAGTACTCGGAGTCCTCTTTGAAAGCTTCCTTGAATGACCTTAATCGGACATTTGTGGTAAAAGTTATGCCTTTTCCCCCGAAATCTATCCACTTGTGCCTATCAAGCAATAAAGTTGAAATGTGTGAGAACTAACCAAATAAGGCTTCAAATTCACAAAGAGATAAGTCAAATTAGTTATAATTCATCCCAAAATCATATAAGAATAATTTGACTTATCAAATTCCTCTACACTTAAACTATTGCTTGTCCCCAAGCAAAACAAAAGAAAACTAACTACTCAATCCTTAACCAAGTTATTCATTCCACTTTCATAGGTGTACGGTGGCATCTAGCATATGCCACAAGCCATTAAACCACTATGTGTCCATAATGGAGGAGTTATAGTGTCCTGATGGTTTACTTAAAATGAATAGTACCCACAAACATTTACCTTCCATCATTTCACACCTAATCACCATCATAGCTCAATCCAATAAGTCGAAAGTGTTATAGGTAAGAATTGAAACGTAGATGCAAGGTTACATAATACTTCATAAATTAGATCATTACTAAGAAACAATAAGACCTCATAAAGCTTCAATTAATTAAAATCACATGCCATGAATGAAGTCTCTCATAAAGCATTCACTTTCATACACAAGTGTTTAAGGGTTACTCTCAATCATCTTCCCATGCATGTCTCTTACCATAAGCTTGCATTTTCTCTACTACTCCATTACTCCCATCTATGGCATATCCATAAATCAAAAAGTTCTTTATTCCTTTGGTTGTAATGGGGACAAGGGGTAAAGTAGGCTATGAAAGAAAGGATAGGAATTCAAATATTCAACAATTAGTAGAGCAGAAATCATGAATCTTAAAATTAATTTTTTTTTGGCAAACTCTACTGAAAAAGTGCCCTACAATCATAATGTTTATGAAACTCCACCAACTCTATTGTCATAATTTCCATCATTCTTTCACC
>JAOTBA010000205.1:6123015-6167153 GCA_025629845.1 Erythroxylum squamatum | reverse complement strand
GAACTTACATTTTCCAGCTTTTAACTTCTCATATTCCACATTTAATCCATCTTGTATCTAAACCATATTTTCCATTTTATTTCAATTTCAAGGATTTTCCTTTGCTTTATACATAAATAATTGCCTATTAATCATCGATAATTCCTCGTTTAATAGTCTTAACTTACAGAAAATTTCGGGGTCCAACAGTAACACACCATTATCATAGGTTATGTACTGGAATATCCTTCGGGCGTCCCGGTATATACCCTAGGGTAAGAAGGCGCTACAATAAAAATATCAATGAGATTTTAGGTTGAAGCAATAAATACGACATGTCACATATGCAACAGAGTTCATCTTAGAAACCTCTTGAACAAGGCACCTTATGAATTATGGAAGGGAAAGAAACTAGATGTTGGCTACTTCCATGTATTTGGCAGCAAGTATTACATTTTCAAAGATTGAGAGCAACTTGGAAAGTTTGAAAGTAAAAGTGATGAAGGCATCCTTCTTGGATATTCAATTCATAGTAAGGCATATCGTGTGCTCAACCAGAGAACTAAGACAATGATGGAATTTGTTAATGTTATTGTAGATGATGTGCACCAAATAATTGATAAATTGGTAGAAGAAAACCTTCTAAATCAGTCTGACAAATTAGAACAGAGACGCAATGAAGCTAAAATTAGAAACTGTCCAAATTCATAGTTAGTTGCTACTGGAAAAGAAACCAGTCAAACAGAGGAGCAGCTGGTTGTTTCAGAGGAAGAAACAAACCAAACATTTGATGCAAAAACAATCTTTGTGAATAACGAAGACTCAAAGGAAGGTAATTTCAACAAAGATCCTCCATCACTAATCAGATGAAGTCATCCTATTGAAAATGTGATTAGTGAAGTTAGTGATAGAAGGAAAACAAGAGAAACAAAAAGGATAGATTATCGAGAACTTGCAGGGCTTATATGTTATACTTCTTCATTTAAACCAAAGAATGTGAACGAAGCATTGCAAGATAAATTTGGGACAGCAGCAATGCAAAAAAGTAACACAATTTGCGTGAAATGATGTTTGTGAATTGTTGTTAAGGCCATCAGATGTAAACATGATTGGAACAAAATGCGTGTTTCGTAACACAACTAATGTCAAAGGTAATTTGACAAGAAAAAAGACTAGGTTAGCTACTCAAGGATTTTATCAATTGAAGGCATTGATTTTGAAGAAACGTTTGCTCCAGTAGCAAGATTTGAGCCAATTAGACTTCTTTTAGGCATAGCAGGTGTGAAAAGATTTAAACTTTACCTAATGGATATAAAGAGTGCATTTTTTAAAGGACTTCTATAAGAAGAAGTATATGTGAACAACTAAAGGGATTTATCAAATTAGTGCATGTTGATCATATATTCATGCTCAAAAAGGCTCTTTATGATCTCAAGCAAGTGCCAAGGGCTTGGTATAAGAGACTCACCCAATACCTACTCAATCAAGGGTATAAACAAGGTAGTGTAGACAATACCTTATTTCTAAAAAAATTCAGATCTGATTTGATGATTGCACAAATATATGTTGATGATATTGTGTTTGGCTCCACTCATCTAAAGATGGTGGAGGACTTTGTAAAGATGATGACAAATGAGTTTAAGATGAGTATGGTGGGAGAATTGAATTTCTTTTTGGGGTTACAAATCAAGCAAGTGAAAGATGGTATCTTTGTGCCACAAACCAAATATGCAAAGAATTTGGTGAAGAAATTCATCCTTGAGAATGCACGTCATGCTAGAACACCAATGATTGTATCAAAAAAGTTGAATAAAGATGATCATGGCAAAGATGTTGACGTGAGTTTATATAGAAGCATTATTAGGAGTTTGCTTTAACTTATCACGAGTTGACCTGATATTTGTTATAGCATGGTAATATGTGCACACTATCAATGCAATCCCAAAGAGTCTCACTTGACTATGGTAAAGCAAATCATCAGGTATGTAAATGGTACTTCTGAATTTGGACTATAGTGTTCATATGATTCTACTTCTTATCTCGCTAGTTATAGTGATGCAAATTAGGCCGAAAATTTAGATGACAGAAAAAGCACATCAGGGGATTGTTTCTTTCTTGACAACAATATGATTTTATGGTATAGTAAGAAACAAAACTCCATCTCATTGTCGATAGTAAAAGCGGAATATATTACAGCCGGTAGTTATTGTTCTCAACTTTTATGGATGAAGCAAATGTTGAAAGACTATGGAGCTGCTCAAGATGTGGTGACAATTATGTGTGATAATAAGAGCACCATGGATATCTATAAAAATCCAGTTCGACATTCAAAAACCAAACATGTTGAATTGAAGTATCATTTCATTCAAGAACTTATGGAGACTAAAATTGCAGTTCTTTTATATGTAACAATTGAGAAGCAACCGGTTGATATTTTTATGAAACCACTTAACTTCATCAAGTTTGAATCTCTTCGAGGGCCTTTAGGACTGTATGATTTACATTTTTAAAGTTTTTTGTTGTAGTTTATCAAAAAATAAAAAAGGGGTTAAATCCCTAATTTTTGTTCTTACTTTTTTACTTACCACCGCACACCCCTTTTTCCCCCTCTCTTCATTTTTTGCCTCCATTTTCAACTACATTGGCTCTCTAACTACCACATCTTCTCTTTTGGCTCTCTCTCTCTTACCATCATCTCCATCAAGAATTTCTTTGCTCAATCGTTTTACAAAAAAAAAAAAAAAAAAAGAATTTCGTTGCTCAAAGAATTAATGAGAAAATTTAAACATCAGGTGTCTTCCCATCTTTTGGAGCGGTCATTAGAGGCATCTCCACCGTCCACAGTCGACCCACCTTGGCGTTCGAACCGTCTACAACAGAACCCACCTTATGGGATGTCGACCACCAAAGCTGGGTCATCTTCGGTGAAACCCATTGTAGATCCCAATCCTCCCTCCATTTAGGAACAACCAACTATTGATGTTGATGTACATCGGGTACTCTCTCACCTTATTGAGAAATCGTCTACTGACACCTCTTCCTCTACTTTGGAGGATGCCCCTGTCTATTCCTACTCCAACACCTTTGGGTAACTCAAAATTGAAAGTTGCTTCCAGACGCCTTATGAAATATATCGCTCGAAAATCAGTTCGACCGCCTTACCAATAATCTCCTACTCGGATTTCAGTGGAGCAAGTCCTATCTTATAAATTTTACTTTTTGACAACACAAAAAAGGGGACTCTCTCGCCACTATTGAGTTTGTTCTTGACCCTTCTATCAATTTAGTTGAATTACCAACAGTTAATTTGGATGTCCTATTAACTGAGCGCAATTTGTTAGCTGCTGCGTTATTGCCTAAACATGTTGATATCGAATTGGTTCAAAAATTCTATTACAATTTGGATAAAGGTATTTTGGATACAACTACTATTAGTTTTCATCTGATTTATGTGCAGAGGGAAATTCGTTAGATTTGACCTGAATTTACTAAATGAGTTTTTAGGTTTTGTAAGTTTGATTGGAGATTAGTTATATGCGGATGACTTTGTTGTGACGAATGACATATTAGCTAGTGTGTTAATGGGTTGAAAATTGTCTACTTAATTGTCTACTGCTGCACTTCGTGCTTCCAATTTATCTCAAAAATATTTTGTCATTCATAAGATTCTGTCAGTTAACTAGTTATCGAATACCCTCACAGTCATTGTATATCCTACTCATGCAAAAAAATGTTATGCAATCGACACAGGCGTTAAGTTCAAATTGGAGCGGATAATTATTAAGGTTATGCTTGCGAATGCTAGTAAACGTCATTATTATGTTTTCCTTGCTTAATTACTTAATTTCTGCATACTCATGGTGTCCTTTTAGACTGATTCTGCTATACTTAAGTCGGTGTCTTTGATGAATATCTCTCCTCGCATTTTAAATGTCGACAAGCATGCTCGAGTAATTGATTTGCCCTACTTCTCTTTTAGGTCATCGGCACCATCTGTTAGATCCAATAACAATACCCATGCCGCCTTATTTGCTAAATTGATCAGATTAAAGGTATCTTTTAGGCGGATATAGATGCTCTTCGCCAACTTAAACAGTAGGTTCTTTGCTACTCTTCCCATGACTCTTAGCCTTCTTTTGGCATTTTTTTGCCCCAAGGGGAAGAAAGCATTGTTTAATTTTCCAAATGATATTTTATGCTTTGTTAGTGATTATTGCTTGTAAACCTGATAGTTGATATTAACTCTGATGTTATTTGGAATCTATTGTTATGATTGTTCAATTATTTTGGGCATTATTTGTAGTTTGATATATTTGGTATATCATTAGTGATAAGAAATTCACTTGGTATAGGACTCCACTATCTTGAATATCAAAGGAATCCTACTTGTAATAGAATCCTAAAGAAGATAGGATTTATTGGATATGTATGTGACTAATTGGGCAAATTTATCATATATTTTTATCAACTTTTTGGCAGCTACATTTTAGATATCTATGCAAACAATTGGACTACTTATACATCATTTTTGTGAGGAAAAAATGTGCAGTTACTTGATCAATCTTGCTGTTGTATTTGTAGCATGTTTTGGTGATGAAACATATGTTCATTTTATAATTCTTATGGCTACTGTGCGTGGTTTTCTTCAATGATTAATTTGAAGGTTCATAGTAGAATTCTTGTTGGACAATTTCCTATGATTTCGATTTGATGAAGCTGCGCATATAAGGGAGTGTCTTTTGACTCAAGTGTTTCTTTGTTTATGTTATTGTCGATTCAATCACTTGAGATTTTATTTCATCTTCATTATCATTAGTTGTTTGAAAAATCCTCGGTTGAGGTTAGCATGAGGTGGTCATGCTAATGAGAGTGAAATACTTTCACAGGGTGTGATGGGTATGGAGAAAATATCTAACCAAGGAGAGTATCTGGTGCATCAAAATTCCTGAAAGGGTTTCACATACCCTTAAGAAGATAATTGAGACAAGGGAGTTAATCAAACCCCACATAAGGCATAGGGTGAGAAATGGGGAAGATACAAGTTTTTGGTTTGACAAATGGGTGGAGATGGGATGCCTGCATGAACAATCACAACTTCAAGGGCTGAAATAGCATATTCCTAGGGAATGCACTGTTCAACAGGGATTAAGCAATAAGGAGATTATAAGAAGGATGACTCCAAACATACCAGTAAAAACCCTCCTACTTAACACCAATCTTTGGGATGAGAAAGATAAAGTAATATGGTTAAGGAAGCAAAATGGTTTATTCTCTAAAAAACGATGAGGAACATATTCTAAGGTATGGAAGACAGTGTTAACTGGTATGAACTAGTTTGGAGTAATAAAACTCTCTCGAGGGCAGCCCTAAACCTCTGGATGGCAATTAAAGGACGGTTACCCACACAGGATAAACTCAACACATTTATGTAACTCCCTAATAGGTGTTCATTGTGTGAAAGAAATAGTGAATTGATAAATCATAAGCTTTTCACTTGCCAATACACAAATGTTATACGAAAAGAAATAGCAGGTAGATGTGGGGCTGAAGACCAACCAAATAAATGGGAGGATGCCATAAGGTGTAGCATGTAGTGGATGTGAATACAAAACATAAACAGAGCATGGATATATAAAGTGGGGTTAGCTTACCTGGATAGAGGTATTTGGGAAGAGAGGAATTGAAGAATCTTCTTTGAGAGGGCCATGTCTTGCGACACACTTAGGATGGTCATCGGTGAAAACATCAGAATGCATATTATAACATTTCTAGAAGATAGAGAACTGGATCGTACGATGAAACAAGTGTGGAGTATAACTTGAATCGACGTTTTATAAAAGAAGACTCACCTGGTTCTATGTCTAACCAACTGAGAAACGTTTCTTCGAGATGGCAAGATCTATAAGGAAAATGGCAGAAGCATTAGAAGAACATCGAATAGATAGGAAAGAGAAGATGCATGCAACCTGACAAAACACCACTTATCTCTATTAACGCGTTCCAACAACAGAGAGTCGGCAATCCATGACAAGATTATAACTTCTAAGTTCTAATTGAGTAACAATTAGATCAATCGGTAGAGGTGGAGACCGATTGCCTTCAACTGGTGCAATGTTTTCATGGATCCAGCATAGGCATCAATGAATTGGAAGCATTTATGACCGAGTGCCAAGCCACGGTTGCGAGATTTCAGTTTTTTATTTTTACCTGGATCCTTAGGCATGTTAATAGGATAACACACATGTTAGCTTAAGCAGCTACTCGATACCCCAATAGATTTAGTTGGGATCGACCGCCGGCTTTTTTATTGGATACTCTTAACTTTAAAGTTGGTTTATCTATATAATTAAACCCATGTTCAAAAAAAACAAAAAACAAGATCTTCTGTTTTCAAATATCCTATTTCTTCTGTTCCTGTGTAATCTCATCCATCCAATTTTGATTTATTTATTGCAATTGATGTATGAGATTGCATATGAAACAGGGGGAACAGATTTTCGGAACATAAGATCTATTTCCTCTATTTTCAGAGTTAACTAAAGTTCAATTTTCTAAAAAAAAAATGCCAAACTATGAAAATTTAGGACCGTAAGGCTTTAACGTAACATGACTGAGTGTTTGTATTGACCCCAGAAAAAGGTGGATTTGTAAGATATGGCAAAAGCAAAGCATAAGCCTGTAAGGTGTTTTATATGGAATTCAGAATATCTGTCCAATATTATTCTGTCTTATAAAATTTCAGTTATTTATTTTGTAGGACCTATACGAAATTTATGCGGGATTTACATAAATAAATAGCTGAGATTTATTAGACACAATAAGACGCTATAATATTAGACAGAAGATCTGTAATCTGTTTTACGTACCTACGAAATCATTAAATTGCTTACTCTTCTGCTCTCATGTGCAATACAGAATCAAAAGAAGGAAAGGGAATCAATCATTAAACAAATTGCCACGTGTTAACTCGTCAATGGCGTACCACACTTTGTTCTCAATAAACAAAATGTAGTCTATCCCTTCCTTCCACTTCCAAGTCCAACTCTCTAGTCCGTGATCTCCTCCTCCACCTCGTCTAACCTCTATTCTCAAAATTGCTCTCTGCTAGATCTTATCAGTTCACTCCCCAAAAAAAAGATATGAAAAATCTCTCTCTCTCTCGCCAAAATTAGCTCCTCCAATTCACATTCTAAGATTCAGTTAGAGCTTAATTTCAGATATCCGATTAAGTCGAGTTCTTTTTCCAAATCGGCGTCGGTTCTCTTACGATGGAACTTAATGGAATCGTTTCTCGAAAATCTGCTACTTCCATTTTGCTGTAACTAAACTCAAAGTTCTGGATTCGATCATGTGATTACTCTTTAACTGAATTAATGGCATCCATCCGTCGAAATATGTCACTGGCGTCTCATGACGGCACGCACATTAACGGTGCCGTCAATTCTCCTTTATCACTTGGCTCGCCCTCTCACAAGCTTTTCTCTAACAGCAGCAAATATTCATCTTCTTCCCCGTCGTCGCTTCTCTGCTTCGGTGATTCCTCTCTCCGCTGGTTTATCTCCGCCGCGTTTCCTCCCAAGAAGAGAGGAGGATTTCGTAGATTCTTCTACAGGTGTTTGCCGTTCTTCGTTCTCGGCTTCTTGTTAGGCATTTTCCCGTTTGGCCCTGTGAATTCCGATATCACGAGCCCTGATTTCTCGTTAGAGATCAAGCCGCCGCACGTCGACGTGAGATTGAATGAAGACAACAATCGCGGCGGCGTTGCGGAAGACACTTTGGCTGTTTACTCACTGAAACTGGTGGAGGATACGCAAGCGTATTACTCCTCGAGATTCGATTTTTTGCCGAGAAAACAAATTATCGTGGTTACGCCGACGTATAATCGAGCTCTGCAAGCTTATCTTTTGAATAGATTGGGACAGGTTTTGAGGCTAGTGAGGCCTCCGTTGTTGTGGATTGTGGTGGAAATGAAGGCGGCGTCGATGGAGACGGCAGAGATACTGAGAAAAACGGGAGTAATGTATAGACATTTGGTGTGCGCGAAGAATTCGACTAGTGGAAAGGACCGAGTATACCAGATGAATGTTGCTTTGGAGCACGTTGAGAGGCATCGATTGGACGGGGTCCTTTACTTTGCGGACGATGATAATTTATATTCACTGGAGCTGTTTGAGAGCTTAAGGGAAATCAAGTAAGTCTGTGGATTGCTTTGTTTAAGGATATGATATGGATGCTATGTGGTTCTCTTATCAGTTCGTCTAAAGAATTTGTTGCGAGAATAGGCTTTGCTCTTCATTGTGAATGTAAGGGTTTATTTCGCTGACCTCTTATGGATTTAGCTTTTATTTAGAAATTTTGCCATGAGTAGTCAATTAATTGGTGATTCTCACTGATCTCTGTTATCTATTTTTGAGTTTTTAGCATAAATGTTCTTTTATTAATTTTTATTTAAGACTTGTAACAATTTGCCTCAAATTGTTGTCGTCCTTCTTGCTATTATGCCTATGATGAAGACGATCCTGTTAGAATTTATACTTTTTTCCTATTTCATTTCAAAATGCCCTGCTCTAAGAACATTTCTTACTTAAGAAGGAAGGCAGAGTAGACATGAATTTTAGACTAGCTTAGTACCAAAAAGTCCATTTTTGCATCCTTTTCCTTGACTTGAATTCCATTCAATCACTATGATTGCTGTTTTGGTCCACCTGATAGGAGCTTTTGAAATGATAATAAACTATAGAGCTGATAGTTGATAAGCGCACCCTTCCATCTTAGAAGACAGATTTCTTTTGGATAACAAAATTTTTGGCCTAATATGCCTGGTTTTGGTACGATGCAAAACTTGTCTTCAGTTACGTAATTTGTTCGCTTGCTTTAAACATATTATTGTTATCATGCTTGGCTCTCTGTCACTGTAATGCCTTCATTTGCAAGGTTCTAAAACTGTCATACATTTATAATAGCCGTTTTGGCACCTGGCCTGTTGCAATGCTTGAACGAAGCAAAAATAAAGCTATTTTGGAAGGTCCAGTATGCAATGGAAGTCAGGTCATTGGCTGGCACACAAATGAGAAGAGTAAAAGGCTCCGTAGGTTTCATGTTGATATGTCAGGATTTGCATTTAACAGTACTATCTTGTGGGACCCAAAGAGATGGCAGCGTCCATTTTTGCACCCAATCCGACAGTTGGATACAGTAAAGGAGGGTTTCCAAGTATATTCCATACCATGCCTTGTCTTGATGTCCTTTCCATTAAACTTTATTGTTGCTTGTTACCAAAGTTGATGTTTAAGTGTCTAACGTGTTAATTATGTTTTATATAGGAGACAACATTCATAGAGCAATTGATAGAAGATGAAAGTCAAATGGAAGGTATACCATTTAATTGTTCCAGAATAATGAACTGGCATCTCCATCTAGATGCTCATGGAATTTTGTATCCCAAAGACTGGCTGCTTCAGAAGAACTTTAACGTTGCTCATCCTGTTAATTGATGATGTTTCAAATGGAAATTTAGTTGCTAAGTTGTGAAGAGGGTATGTTTCTTGAGCAACTTGTTGAAACTCCTTTATTTACTTAATCCAGGTGGGAAGGTGCAAACATGTATTGAGGAATGCTGGCTTAACATTAAGGCTCGGCAAAAGAAAAATAAATCAGAACAAAGATTTCCCCTCTTTGTCCTACTGCAACCAAATTTTCATCCGTTTTGACTTTTACCTCAATGGCCCTAAGTACATGATCTATAAATAAAGCCATAGACCAAAACACCATTTACCATATTGAATTTTCTTAGAAGTTAAAATACACTTGACTAGTATATGAATTTCTCTGTGCCCCTAAATAAGACACTCTTAAATAATTTAGATTATTTCAGTTAATACTGTCTGTAAACTTTTTGTTTGAAAATAATGCTCAAATTTCTATATGATAATGTAATCGCTTAAATGTACATAAATATAATATTGTACTTTTCATAGGGATTAGAGTTGATTCTTAGTAACAAAAAAAGCATTTGAGTAGATTTAATATAAATAAGTTCTGATCCGTTAATCCAGCGTCAATGTGCCATCTTCTTTTCATGACCAAGGCTTAGGTCGAGTCTGATAACTGTTCTGTGAACAATTAACTTCAAACTTCTGGTGAAAATGCTCTTACCTAGCTTATATTTAATTATGGTTTTGCAGTTTCATTTCCATCCTTGTTTAATGGCAACACCTACGCATAGTGCTGCGGCATCTGCACCTTCGCCTCCAAACTACATTGTAAGATGCTTGGAAACATATGACAAGGAAATTAAAGTTTTTTTGTTTTTTTGTCTTTGAACTTTTTGTGTTTGTTTAGCAGAAATTGCATAGCTTAATATTCTTTCACAGAATGAAATTAGTTTCTGTTGTAGGGTTAAGCTTTTTGTTTGTGGGGTATATATTTGGAATCCGTGACCCTCCAAGTGGGAAGGCGTCTCTAATGTTGGGGAGTTTTCTGATCTTTCTTTATTTTTCGTTTTCTTTTCTTGAGTTTATAGGTTCTTCGTTAGAATGTATCCAGTTTTGTGATCTTTTTGTTATTTCTTATGCTCTGCTGTGGGAGAATATTATTTTGGGTATTGCAGAGTCCATTCTACTGAAGCCAATCGACACTCCTGAAGTCTAAATAGAATGCTGTGATAGGAAAATTCACCCCTTCGCTTGTGACACTGATCTTAAATTGTCTTAAGTTTATTCGTTCTAGTATTGTGTAGAGAGTGGAGGCATTTGGAGAATCCAAGCTGATTGTTGTTAGATGCACATATAATGTCAGCATATCTTTTTGTTTTCCCTTTTTGTTTTGAGAAGTCCAAATGGATTGTCAATTTTAGTTATTGCATTACTGATTTACTGTCCCTGCATCAAGATTCATTTAATGCTTTCCTAGGCAGCTAAGAGGGACCGAGCAGGACTATTTTTACTCGGACACGGAACGTGAGCTTCTAGGATTTGAAGGCAAATGAGCCAATATTTATCCTTTTTGTGTTGAGCTAAAATTCGTCTAAATACTTGCAAAATAGAAGATGACCGATCAGACTTTTGCGTGTTTATGCTACTTTAGATTGTTTTACAATATGACGCATTTGATGAGATATTTCATTATAAAGCATGATCTTAAAATTGTTATGACATTTTGAGTTATTACTTTTATCCAATATTATTTATGGTTTTGAAAACACTCAATACTTTAACGTTTCTTTTCAAAATTGACCTTATAATAATGGCTTGTTTTTCATTTATAAATTTCATTAATTACAATCTCAAATATGATCTTATTTATCTTTATTATATGATATAAAAAGTACTCACTGCGACACTTTTATAATATATAAAATTAGTTTCTAAGTTTCATCAAAATTACCATGACGTCTCCCCTACTTGTTTCATAATTTCCATAGAAAAGGAAGAACGGGATCAGAGGATAAAACTGTTTGAAAACAAGTTATCTCTTTTTCATTGTTATGTTTCCAGATAGAATCTGCAAATAAAACATGTAGCATTTCATTGGTCAACCTGCGTGAAGAAAGGAAATTCAATCTTATGATCCTCAATAAAGACCGAACTACTATTTAAAAATTACAAATACTTTTGGCCATTTTGATAAAATGATTATATGTCGTACAACAAAACAGTTCATCCAAGGCCACAGGGTCCCTCAACCTTAAAAAGAGGACCAATAATTAGCTTCACCGATGCATTTTTTTCTGCAGCGACAACCTAGCACTGAACAGCTCCATTGCAGGAAGGAATTGAAGATCAAAATTTCCAAGAAATAATAACTACTACCCTAAAAGAGAAACAAGGAAAATAAAAAAGAAAACTATGCTACATTCTCTACAGCCGATTGAAGGCTAAGGGTGGGATGAATCAATCGGAAGCACTTCCCTTGCCATAAACAAGACATATAACTGAAAGCTGAATCTGTTTTAACTTTGGTGGAGTGGCCGGAAGACAGATATTCATGTCTTTCAAGCCAACTTATGTCAGTTTCGGCACCAACCTTATAACTCCCAACAAAAACGCTCATTTCCCGACCTCCAACGGCTAATTATCAGGTGAGGTTTGTCCCTCGAGCTGACAAAATTGACCGAGGATTATACAGGTGAAACATGCGGTTGCTGCTTTTGTGTCTCGTCGGCAAGACCAAGAACTGCTAAAGTTGATCTGCAAAAGCAACGAATTCAACAGACCCCATAAAGGCAAAACTTTAAAAGCATGGAACTAAAGCCTTCAAGTGTGATAAAGAGTTTATTGTGACTATACTAAAACTAAATTAAATCTATGTCGTAAAAGTTAATGTTACGCAACTTAACCATATATTCAAAATCACGGCTACCAAACCATACAGATATAAGCGACCGAGCTTTCCTCAGAAAACTATCCCACACTGTTCATTGGTCCTAAACAAAAATTCCATTGAACTCAACCTTACCCATCATACGTTCGTAACCCCGCTTTGCACGATAGTTCTTCATAGCAATTTTAGTAAAAATAATATCCTCAATCAAAATGATTTAGTCAACGCAAATTGAGCAATAGATTACATGTTCAGGTCACTAATTTGCTCATGCTACTCACAATCCAAAGTTACAAAGGCAGTTGATGACAGCCAAATATGACTAGCTTAAAACCAGTTTTTAATTATTTTTATTTTCCAATTATGCTGGCTAAGTCGGCCTAATTAAAGTTCAACCCAAAAATTTGAGCTTATATCTGACCTGATTCATAAAATAGACATAACTATCAAACTCAACTTAATCCATTATAAAATTTCCAAATTTAAACTCAACCTATAAACTCATATCTTTTTTAAAAAAAATTGCATTTATACAAAATACAAATAAATATTTAATCATTATCAAACAAAAATAATCTATAAAATTGTTCTAAAATTTAAATATAATTTCAAAAATAATATAAACAATAGTCATAATTCAAAACAAAATTAAGTAAATTAAGTTTTAATGAGATCTAAATAATATATTTACATGAACATTAACTAATTTAAAATAATTGTTAAGACAACAATTGTAGGTCAAAATAATTCTAACTTTTTATATATATATATAAGCTAAACTCAGCCCTAAAATTTTTCAAACTTAAACTCACAATGAATTGGTGTTTTTTAAAATCCAAGCTCTTTAATTTTCAAGTTTAATCCATTGGGCTAAATGGCTTGGATTAATTTGAAGACCCATAAAAATTGGCGTCTAAACTGTGGAAGTAGAGATGTAACGGCCCACAAGAACTTTACCTAGCTATCGAAGTTCTTATATTCGGCTCGCTTGCGTAACTAGCCAAGGGACCTCTGAGGTTAGCATGTTTGGTCAAAGCACTTTCAAGCTGTGGAGGGGGTAACTGCAAGCATAACATATTATAATAAAGACTTTCTACGAATGGAACAAAAGCAAAAAGCGAGTCCTCCTCGCATAACAATCCATAACTCACCTGTAACAAAACATGAAATGAATGTGGTCGTGTTTGAGACACGCATTTCAAGAACCCAACCCACAACTTCGGCATTTTCCAAACCTGAACCCAAAACAGGCTGTAAACTCCAAGTTCATAGAGACTGAAAAAGTCTCCAATAACCTTTAAGAGAACCAACATTTTGGCAACAAACCTGTCTGTTCACAAGTTTTGAAAGTATCTCCATCACAAAATCAACCTGAGGAAAATGTATTAGTGTATTCTATGCACTTTACGGTCAATATCGAAAAGAGGCAATAACTAAAAGATCCAAGTATTCTATGCAAAGTTGAACAAAAATGTAGATGTAAATGGCCTATTAATTTATAGAATCAGTCAAAAAAAGGGAAACAGATAAGGGTCATAACTGGGCCTTTATGATATTTGTAATACAGGATGAACCTTGTTCTTATTCCATGAACTATAATTTAGCAAAATACAATAACTCCGAGTTTGAGAATTTACGGGAACAATTTTCAAAGGTACAAATAGATTTGTTCCTAGTGACTAATAAAATTAAAAATATTGTCCCATAACCATTTCAATCTATTTATGGGGCAGACTGTACTAATGGATAAAACTCTGTTCAAGTTCAGTTCCCAGCCATGAGTTTGAAATTTTCGTAAGTCAAAAGATAGCAAAATTTGGTATCTCCAAAGAAATGCTTGATTTGTTAACCAAGTACCATACAGGTCAAAGGTAACTATGCATAAAAATTAACAATTGAAATCTGGGACAAAAATTGTTTACTAATTTTCAAGATATATGAATAGGGTAAATATAGTACATAGCAATGGAAGAATTAAAATTACCAGGGAAGGAAATGCATCAATTGCTTGAATGATTGTTCTCATTAACAGTAATGGCAGAGGAGTTTGATCAACCTGACATGTGAAATAATAAAATACAATACTGAAGCAGCACATAATCTCACACCCTTAATGACCTTTAACATACCATTTGATTCAGGGCTTTTGCCAAGACCTGCTGTGTGAAAACTGTTCGTTGTTCAAAACAAGCTGTACATGCATCTGTTATCTGAATACACAGGAAAGAGATGTCAAACTACTTTTAAATGCAGCATAAAGAAGTGTAGAATGATCTTAGTTAAAATCCATCAAAAACCTTCCAACGTACTATCATAACCATAAACTCAGCTTCAGAATTTGGACTCAATGCGTCTATTTGATATATTTGCTTATTGATATTTTAATCTGGCAAGCTTTCATTTCTCTCATCTGTCATGTTAGTTGTAGTGCTGTTGCGCCTTAGTGGCGGTCCATGTGTCAGTTATCTACCTCTCGTGTGATATTTACATGGGGAAGTTACTATATTTAAGTAGTTATCTGCTTCAAGATTGCAGCAACTGTATTATCTATTGAAATGAAAAGGGAAAAAGCAAGCAGTAATTTCACAAAGAATTTAGTTAGATCTACGAGTTTGAGTGGTTCCCTCTGATAAGCCCTTGTTTAGTTTCCAATAATAAATAGAAAAGGAAGGAAATCTTCCCCCATTCTATCTCCGCTTTCCTGATAAACAGACCCATAACTCAATTCTCAAACAAGGGACATAACCGCATACCATGGCAGATAGAAGAGATGTACAGTATTTATCTAATGCCAAGTTTTTTTATTATATGAAGGATTATGATCTACAATTGCCTAGGGCCAGAGTTTCAACATTGCTACCTTTACTTGCATAGTCTAAATCCTAGGACATTCACGCTCAGAAGCCCATTTCAGTCAGGAAATCCCATGGATAAGTCTATCTCAGACCCAAACTGGAAAAGGAGCCCGGTCAGGAGATCCTAGACATGAGACTATTCCAGTTAAGACTGAATTACAATAATCCAATATACCAAATTCCAAGTACATGCCAAGTAAAAGATGGTACTATCCATCACTTGAATGCAGAACTCATGATCTATGATGTGAAAGTATTTGAAAGCAAACATTTCATTTACTGTAATTATGACTGATAGAGCAACTAATTCAATTATCAATACACTTAGATGGTAGAAATTTTAACTCCAGGAATCGAAGAAAGAAAAGTATGTGCATTGAGGGAGAGAATTGGGTTTTGGATGGGGGTGGGATGCATATGGAAAAAAAAAACCAAAATTTTAATGAAATTGGCATCAGAAGGTCCTGGTCAACAAGTGAATATGTATCTTCCTGAGTCAACTGTAATTTGTTTCAACTTTTAATTCTAGTTGCACCTTTTAGGAATGGTAAATTAGCCCTAGCATGGACCCAGCTCGAAGTCAACAAGCCAAGTCCAATTTGACTGGGTCGGGCTTGACAATTTTTTTCGATCCCAACCAATCATAGAAAATTAGTCCGAGCACTGGCCAACCCAAGATCAATGGGCCATCCAGGTTTGACCAGACTTGGAAAAAAATTTCAGACTCTGGAGAGACTTCAACATGGATCTTCTATATGACAAAGATAGAGAAATACTAACACTCTAAAAAAGAGAAATTTGCAAAACTAAGATACAATCGTAATACATGCCTTTTTAAGCGCCAGGCCATCTTTTTCAGGACTGATGTCGTGAATGGCAACCAAAACTTCGGCAGGAGTTAAAGCTGGACCTGTGTGAGCTGAACCCTGACATGAGGAAGTACAAACTCTCAGGAAATTTGCTACGTTCATAAGAAAAAAGAAAAATATGGGTCACATAATTGACAAAACTGGACACTGAATCAACTTTAGTAACCATAGTTTCAGGCAAAATAGCTTTGAGCAAATCACATAAGCAGCAACACCATATATGTGAAAATTTATCTTACACAAATATTCTATATTTTGTAGTATCATTATATATGTTTACATGAAATTCCGCATTCTTTATATAAAAAATGTGGGTATTTTAAAAACATAATATTATCCTCCTATAAAAAATGACAATATCCTTTGCTAAAATCCTGGTACACTTTCTTTGAGTCCATACATATGTATGCATTATGGGCAATTACATAAAATTATAAACATCCTTTCCCTTGGCCCTTGCAGCTCTTGTGTTCATGAATATAAACCTTAAAATTGAATCATGTAAAACCATATATATCCCCCTCCCTTCTCTTACCTCTACTTTCATATGACATCAAACATCAATTTCACACATGCTTGATATTATAAATGATTCAAGACCATTAAAATCTAATATTGGTATTCATCACAGCTAAATATGGTCCAAAATATAAAAGTAATTGTATACACAACAAATAAAGGTGTCATCTGAGATAAGTGATAGTAATCTGGCACAAAAGTTAAAAACTTTCCATATACCTGTAGTATATGAGCAACTGCCATCTGGAACTTTTCTATTGGGAGAGCAACAAGTCGTGGGAAAATAGGTAAAACCTGTCATAGATGATCATGAAAACGTATGATATGAACATAAAGGACAAATATCATAATGAGAACATGAATATAACAATTCTCAAGAAGTCTAATAAAACATGTGAGTACAAACACAATAAATATTGATGTTTCACATCAAAAAAAGCACCTTGTAACAAAATAACATTAGATACATCTTCCATTTGTGCTTGGGAGCCTTTTTATCTTTCCAATCTAAACGTTCCATCTTTTTTCTAATCCATAAAAATGCACATACTAAGTCACAGTAAATTCAGATCTAACCCTCCAAATTCCCAATTGAAATTTCTTATATGAGTCTTTTAATTTGTAAGATACTTCTCTTTTAATTATTTGACATCTTCAGTTCAGCATGACCAAATAAGAAACTGGGTATACATAATTAATAAAATTGTTTATCACCCAATTTTACTGTATAAAATTTTAAAGCAAGGTCGGACAATAAATCAAGTAAGCAGGTTAAAAGCATAAAATAATCAGGCATGATGACAAATGTAAACAACCAAAATTGAAGTTAAGTTGGCTGACAAAGTCATTGGTTGCCTAATTACTACATACAGCATGCTGTGGTCATTTTTGTGTTCCATATTACATAACAGATTAGGTGAGTTCTTCCTGAGAGTTGGTCAGGATGCCTAGAATTTTATATTACGAACTATAGATATCATCGCAGGAAATAAGCCCATGTTTCCTTTGAAGCTACTACACAGAAACACAAATTTCAAAATCAACTTGATTACACATCCAAATTTGTGATGAATGTGAAGAAAGAGAAAGGACAAGGATATAACTAAATGTGGAATTGTAAAGCTAATGAAGAAGTTGAGTTTCTCAAAACATTATCAATGGCATTCATATTGGAGAAAAACACCAGCACACATGAAAAGATATCCAAAGTGCAGTAGTCATGGTTTGCTTAAGGCTAAATGTTTGTAAAGATCCTCTTTCCTATTTTTTCTCCTCCTCTGCAGGGGAAAGCTTATGGTATCAAGCAAAAGATGTCTTTCATACAACTAAAAGCCCTTAACTTATAACCTATAAGTCATGATTCATGATTTTTTGTTACTTTCTGAAAGGAAACCTCTATCCAAAAAGAAAGTCTAGTAGTTCATCGCAGATCACAAATGGAGAAGGCATATCATAACTTCAATCAGAACTGATAAGGTACTTCTATTCACAAGGTTGATACCTGATGAACGAATAAAAACTAAGTGCAAAAGAAGACAAAAAATGAAGAAAGGAAAGAGAAATGGAAAAGGTGGAGCAGACCTCATCCTTGGAAAGTGAGGATAAAATCGGGATAAGAATTGTAGCATCCTGCAGAAAATTTTAAGTCAGAAGGTGACTGATCAACAGCTAATGATTAGGAAATCATAATGCCCAATATAACAGACAACCTTCAACTTAGTCTCATATAAGTGCTTCACAGTGTTTATCAAATCCGAAGAAGGTGTCATTTCCTGACTCAATATTTGCAGCACCTTGTCAGATAACAAAAATTCAATCAGTATCATTGATCATCAGAACATATTTGAAAGAATAAATGTTGTTGAAGATTAAATTACCAGCATCAAGAGATTTTCACATCCTTCTGGTGGATTAGATATTATACGAAGCAATTCAGAAAAAGATGATCTGAGAGCCCTTATAAGAATTGGAATATGCCGGTGCATAGCCTGCATCATGAAGAAAAATAGTTAAGCTGGACAAGGACAATTATCATTGTAAGCACTAGTTTCAGCTCTCCCAAAAGAACAAGAAGGGCAGAACACATTGTACTGTCCTAATGTCATAAAACATTGAATACCAGCACAAAGAAAACTTTATACACATCTGGCAGGAGCATTTGCCATTTCTGTCAAGACAATTCTTTTCAGATACATATAGTTTCACAGTATCTAACATAGAATTAATGATAATTACTTACAATCAAGGGATGTAACATCAGGTATTAAGCTTAGGAAAATCGATCTTCAACTCAACATGGTTTAAACAGGAATGTTAAAACCAGGGCTTAGAACCATGGAGCTCAAGATATCAAAGGCTAATGCGGATGACACAAAATGTAGCCCTATTTTGAACATCAAATGAGGCCAACAGTACTAAGACATGCGTACTAATTTGTCATATAAGCCAACTAACATAAAACAATATTCAAGATCCTATATGTGATATAAGTTTGGATTAAGCTAAACTTCTTGGCATAAATTTGTTGTGAGGAATAAATGCAGACCTGTTTTACAGATTTCGGCGCCCGCCCATAGACATCAAATGCAAGTTGCAGAAGGCTATGTTTCTGAAAGTAAAGACATATCTGTCAGCATTATTCAAGCACGGAATGAAGTTTATAAGAACTTTTAAGAATCATGGTGCATCCTGGCATTCTGACCTTTGTGCACAAAGCAAAAAATAAAGAAATCAACCGTTGTGCTTCAGGTAATGAAATGGTTGAAGAACTTTGGACCAGAAGCTGTGCAGTTCTCATGGAATCATTTTCACTGCTTCCAGTATCCAAGGTCTGAGGGCCACTAACTGATATTTCCTCATTTCCTACCTGATAAAGATTTCAAAAAAGAATAATGTGATCTCTCTCAAAGATTTTCAGTAGAGAATAAAGATCTCTCTCTCACACACTCACACAAACACATACATTAAGTTTTCAATTAAAATTGGTGTAACAGTTCTTAAAACCCAATAGCAAGCAGAAAAGCACAATTAACAATGTAAGCTGCTCCTTTTCCTGGTCTGTGATATGTATCACTAGTTCACTACTAGCTCAAGATTGCATGGTAATGACGTATGGGTGCATGAGCACTGATGTTGACACCTTCTAGCCTTCAAAGTACCAAACTTTCAGTCAAAAAAGGGCTGTTTCATCTCCTTATTCACGAGGTCTATTATTCATAATATCAAATATTCATCTTCCTTTAAGATCCTTTACAGATTGTTCCTCATAAATCAACAAATATGTTGCCAAAATTTTAAATGTCAAGAAAAATCATATAGAATATGCTCCATACCTCCCCTTCTCTTTGGTCAATTGATCCTGATTGTGGAAGTTCTAGGTCAGAAATTTGCTGATTCACTGCAGAGAGCAACATATTGACTGCAAATTGCTCGATGTGTTCTGTTATGTAATCAAGCTGATAGAGTTTATTCGCTACCTATAGAACACAGAATTTTTTTCATCTTAATAGCTGATGAAGTTTAAAAGAAGTCAAGACACACAGCTGACCAACAGCAAGACATTAAAACAAAGAACAGAAGAAACATACCAACCGGACAGCTTTTGCCCGTATATCATCTTGTGAATGAACAGCACACTGCACCAGAATATTACTTACATGAGTGAAAATTGCAAATTCAATTATATACACACGATTTATGCAAAATTTGGCCCATAAAAATGATGACCAGCTTACCCCATGCTTTTACTAGAATAGTATATGACCATTTCTTTAGCCTCACCTAAGAGCTTAAACTTTTTAGCTGAAAGATTTCTTGGCATGAGATTAGAGCCTTGTATGGCTACAAGATCTCAAGTTCAAACCACATTGCCTAGCCTTCACTGAATCTATTATTTGTTGAGATTTGTCCACACTTCATGTGAGGAAGCAAGTTACATTTGTTTACATTTGGTATCAGATGCCATGTTAAGAGTAACTTATGAAACCAATTCTTGAGTCTCAACTACAACTTAAGCTTTTAGGTTAAATAACTTCTTGAAGCCTCTAATATCTATTGAAAAGCATCTTTGAGAGACTCTGAACCCCCTGCTCACTTGATATAACATCAGAGAGGAAAATACAAACTGACTGTTCAACTAGATGTTAATGAACTAGAGAAGAAATCACAATAGCCTCAAAGTCAATGATAGCAGCCAATAAATTGCTGGGAAAGGAAGAAGACTTTCACCACATTCCTTGTAACCAATAGACTCTGACAAGCAACCTACAATCTTTAAAGTCCTTTAATTTTGGAAGAAGTATGACAATCAAGGCTGGAGTTTATGTATAGGGAAAGGAACAAAGGATAATAAGGAAATGGAACATACGCAATGATACATAGGAAAGGAAAAGAGAAAACAGTCTATTCTATTGCAATACGTCATAAACATGGACATGATCAGCTCAAATATGTATTAACTCAATTATGAAAGTGTGGTATCATTAAGGGAAATAAGGGAACCAGAAGATATTCAGCCAGAATCGATAACTCAGAATCACTCATTTCCACAGTTGCTCTTCTGTTTTACTCAAAACAATCTTGAACGCACAGGAAGATCATGATCAAGAAACTAAATATTAGTGTGTGTGTCTCTCTGAAATTCAAAGAAAAGAAAAGAACAAGTCTTCTCAGACCCCTTTGGCCTCCAGTATCATTATAGTCAGTCAGTCACCCCTGATAAGTCAAAATCAACTAATTAAGTAATTCAAGATTTCATTAACCAAAAAACACATTGAATTGCAGGATCTGTCATTTTAAATTCATACTTCCTTAGAAGTTGGGAGTCGTAGACTATACCAAACTGCAAAAAGATGAAAAAGTGACAAGAAGACAAATAATGCAATGATATAAATCCAAACAACCATGAGTTTTGACAGATTACTCTGAGAAGCTGCACAGTCGATATACCTTTAAAGCAATATCTAAGCATGCCTGTCGATGGTTTGGACGTCCCAAAATCAAACCCCACACAGCACCAAGGCCCTGAGTGACACGCTCACCATCACGGACCTCTTTCCCACTGGAATCTACAACATCAGAACAGCAGAGATCATCTAATAACTTTACTGCTGACGGTGGCAATAGTGGAACTTCGCCAAGAAGTCTACTAAATGACTTGTCTGAAGCAGGGAATGCATCCAGCAAAGATTTGGCCTACAACAAGAGAGTCAAATAACTCTAATTCTCACACTAATTATTTGCAATCATGCATTCTAATATCATACTTACCACTTCCAAGAGGATTTTATCATACAGAACAGTCATCTGTGAAGAGTTTCCAGTATCTGGAACCATGAGGGAATGTAGATGGTATAGTATATGCATCACAAGCTCATGCCCCTGAGAGTCAAACCAGTACAGATAAATAAAACAATACTTGACATGAAACATAATCAACAAGCAGACAGCTCAGTTCTTCGTAGTGCTCTAATTCAGTTGTTGGCAAAAATAAAAGAACAATAGATGACATGCAACTGCTGCATGTGTAATGGTATCCAAATGAATTAGAATTATTCATGCCATCAACCAAAAATTACAACTGCAATGTCAGAGAAATATGTTCACTACCACAGTATTAATTGAATGATACATGAATGTTTAATGGTCCCTTTTTAATACCATTAGATGCTACGGCTGCAACCAGACCAATGCATAGAGTTGACAAAAAGCTTTTAGCATCATTCATACAAATTCAATGATTGAACCCTCTAAAGCACATTCACACACAAGAATGAATTCACACGTTGAGTGCATTAGCTATATTAGTTGACAACCCTGACAGCACTACAATTTTAAAACTTGTCAATAAATTACAAGGGATCTCACAAGAAAATACCTTGTACTGTCGATAATCCACAAGTATATGCTTTTGCAGCATCAAAATAAGCTCATCATGTGTATCAATCTGGAAAGGAAACAAAGCAACATTGCAAATAAAGTTAAGAGGCAACATATGATCTGATAATTGCATCCAGCGTGATCAGCTGCAAGAACTGTAGAGAGAAGTCTAATATGGAGAGCAGCACTCAAAACGACTGGAAGGAATTCTTTTAATCTGATGCCTCAAGCACAAATCCAGGTCCTAATCTTACCCCAATAGCCAAGAAGACCGCAGAAAATAACCATACAAGAAATAACTCATCAGCATAATGACTTGCTGCTATAGACTGGATTAAAAAACAGAAAACTAGGTTGATACTACAAGAGGCTATGGGTAGAGTTCCATTAGACAACGGTGGGGACAGCAAAGACAAATTAAAATAGCATGAGGTTTTACAGACTACACGTCTAGTAAACATGAGGATCACCAATACATACTCGAGATGACCAGATTAAAATGTCAGCTGTAGAAAATTGAAATATCAATTTCTTATTCTAACCTAGCTTCATAACTTAGGATGCAATCAATGATAACTGGTGATTTAAAATATATACTGAAGAGATACCAAAGCAAATTTTAATTCATGAAAGCACCCGTGCTTTTCTCAAGATATCAAAGTTCTTGGATACTAGATCTGTCATTTTATAGAAGGACTTGAGGATCTCTTATATAAAACTTAGAAGGACACAGTTTGCCAGAATGCCAAATAAGAAGTTCAAATCAAGTAATACAATAATTCTGAACGGATGATGATAAAAGGGCGGTAAACTTCTGAAAAGTGTTGTGCATTAGAAAATTTTTTGCTGCTACCTGAGCAATCAATCGAGCAAGTAATGCCATGTGTGTCTGACTACAATCCACCATGCATAAATTCCTGTAGGATTCAACAATTCGTTCAACTGACAAATTTCTGACATTTAGTAGCTCATCTTCGTTCAACTCAACATATGCTGGAAGCTGAGGTAACTCCAGACATGTATCTTCTGGTGCAGATTTGTTTGAGTCAACTGGAGAGTGTTGATCAGATTCCATTGAAGAAAATGGCTCAGCACCATCTCCCAATTCCACATCTGAAAACTTCGATGCAGCAGACTCGTCATCAACAGCATGATGTGGAGAGAGTGGGATTTCTGAAGAGGCATTGACCTCGGAAGTTAGGATATCTTCTTCAGCTCTACTACAAACCACCTCTTTAGGGCTGACATGATCAATTTCAGATACCAGCGGGTCCACCATATTCTTATCATCTCTTGTTTTGTTTGAAGTCAGAACTGCCGGGGCATTGTCTTCAGACATCACAATAGGAAGAGAACGAGACTTGTTCAAAGAAAGGGAACTTTCAAGTTCAGCTTGCAGGGTACCAGCATCATCCACACAAGTTGAGGTTACTCCAACTGTTGTTGGAGTACGCCGTGGATCCAAGCGACGTGGATCCTGTAAAAGCCCTCTGTAAAACTTTGTGAAAGAAAAAAAAAAGAAAAATCTGATATTGTACTAAACATATGTGGAAAAAAAGCAAAGCCAATGATTATTACTCTTCTTGGATCCCGTTTAGAATCTGCAGGTGAATTGTTAGTGGTGGACAAGTCGGAAAATGGTGAATTGGTTGCTGTAGCCGCTGAAATAGGTAGTTGTGCAGCAGGATGATTATTTATTTGGTTTATTGGTGGCGATGGTGTCACAATTTGTGTTGGACTACTTAGAGAGCCAAGTTGGAGAGTTACTGGCCATGCTAGAGATGGGGGGCTCTTAGGCAAATGCTTCATATTAGTCACGACAATATCAGCAAGCATTTCAGGATCCATCCTGGATATGAGGAGTTTAAGTGATTCAGCGCCTTGCTCTCCCTCGCCAAGCATCACACCGATCATTTCAATCACACTACTCACTTGCTCTGCAGGAGTCAAATCACTATCTAACAAAGGAACACTACAAGATACACCATTAGCTAAAAGAGAATCTCTTTCAGAACCATTTATGTTCAGTTGTGCAGCTTCAGAACCATAACGAATTCTCTTGGAAGTCACTTCAAGACCATTAGCTGGCTCTTCATTTTCCAGAGGCATAGATCTTTTCCTAAACTGCTCCCCAGAAACTAGGTATTGACTTGAGGGTTGATCATCCTGATGATAATAATTGAATTTCACCGAGGCAATGGTTACTTCGAACAACTAATTATTATATTCAGAAAGGAAAAGGAAAATCATAACCATGATAACTGTATAATCATAAATACAATTACCCGGCCATATCTAGCATCGCGTGAAGCACGTTCATTATTTCTAATCAGTTTGTCGACCTGACGAATAACTTGATCTGCAGCATCCCCAGCATTCATCATGCGTAAAGCCTTAAGCAGTCTATCTCTTGACTGGAATGGAGTAAAATGTTTCAGGATCTTAGACATGAAATCAAATTGCAGTAGCAGATTCCAGATTAATGAATATGTTCATAACAAAGTATTTCAATAGATATTTAGTACATATTTGAAGTTTGCTTTATGCAGTAATAGTTGAATAACTTTATATTCATGAGTGAAGTTTTGCTATTAATGTGTGCTTTGGAGATTCAATATAAGTCACTGACAGAAATCAGTCAGAATAGGGATAAAACTACACAATTCACCCAAATATGTTATACAAGGCAGAAAAAAGGAAATTTAGGAAAGACTACACAGAAAGAACTTGACCTCTATGATGGTTGGATAGGTGCACCGCAAGAATCCCAAAAACGCAGTTTTCAAGGAATAACGTGTACTTGCACTGTGACCACTCTTGATCGTCTCACTATTGGGATCAAAACTGAGCAATGCAGAAAGAACCCTATCATAGTGGACAGGTCTTTTCCTCGCTATGGCAGCAAGACTGGCAAGCAAATAGATATTGTATTAGGCAGAAAAGTTATATCTACAAGAGCAGTAAGAGGTTTGCAGAGTTGAGTACAACTGTAACACAGAAGAATACAATAAATTGGCCATAAAGAAAACAGGAGTACGAAAATAGTGAATAAGAAAAAGATCTAACCAAACACAGACCATAAGATTCACAAAAACAGATGCAAAGTGGAACAAGGAAAAAAGTACATATCAGTAATATAAAGACAACTTAAAAGAAACTCATATGCAAGCACATATCTGCTTGAGCATATGGACTAAACAGAAGCTATTGCACAGACAAATATTAAGAGGTAGTCATCACTGGAAAATGATCCACTCTCCATGACTCTTAAAAACAATTGCAAGATAGATTTGTAGTATCACAATGTTTGAACAAAAAACCTGCCAGACATACAAGATCATGACCATTATGATGCAGAACATTGCATCAACTCAATGCAACAACCCTTTCCAACAGTCCAACAGAAAACATATCAACCCACCTACAAGACAAACTCCAGATACCTTTTAATGGCTTATTTTGCCGTGCAGTCATTCAACTATGCCATTTAATTCTAAAATTGAACGGAATTTCTAAAACCATGAAAGTAAAGGTAAACAACCAAGTGAGGAGAATTTATTAATGGAATAAATCAGACAGGATTCGTGACTACAAAAGCTGTCAGTAAAGCTACTCATATATCTATTACAAGAATCAAGATCAACATCAAAATCCCATTGAAACTCTCATCGCACCCACTAAAAATTTTCTAATGCTTAATAGTATGTTTAAATAATTACCATGTATTGTTGTATGCTTGTCTTCTTGAAACTTATTGTGTTTCTCCAAATTCTTAACTTAAGAGCAAAAAATCAAACAACAAAGTCAACTTTCCTAACACCAGATGAAACATATACTACTACATACAAAACCTCCAGTTTGAAATACTTCCACCGCTGCAAACATGCATAACCATTATCTGCTGAACTTTCTATCTGGCATTGGCTACCAGAAAATTCCAGACTTTTTCAGCCTAAATAATATATCTGTAAGTACTATGTTCCTGAAAATCACATGGTGCACTGTAGGTATTAATCAAGCTTCACTTAGACTGTCCTTATGACCATCAATAAACAGTATCACAGGCACCATGTTTGACCTCACCAAAATGCTTCAATCACTTCAAAAGCCAACATATTAGCTAATGTGAGAGCGCCAACTCGAACAATTCTCATAATGAAAGGTTTCTCTATGTTATCTCCCTGTACTGGCTTCATGCGAAACTGGCCGACTGCTCTTCAATAAACTCAAATGATCACAGAGACCAGGGGATTGAAACAATTACCAAAATCTCAACCCTCCTCTGAAACTTTCTTGTTGGCCTTACCTTGGCAGCAGTTACCACCTGATGTCGTTCAAATACTAGGTATCAGATGGCTTCATAAGGACTATCAGAAAGAAAAGTCCAAACTGATCTAGAGAAGAAGCCTTTTTACTACAAACTGATATGAAGCTATAAAGGCTGTATTTTGACAAAGGTTGGCAAGTGGCATTAAACCAACTGGAAGTCTATTTCCTGTAAGTGTCAAGCATAGTCTCAAACATAGTAAGACCATCTCACAGCACCCTTTACCTATAAAAGATGTGCACATGCAATAAAGCAGGATAACAAGAGTGGAATTTTTTATCTAAAAGACATGCCAACAATTGAAGCTTCCGGAATCCTGAGACTACTGTAGAGAATGATAATTCCATGTCACTTCCTAAGAAAGAAAGCATAGCAAACATAAAAGTATTTGTTCTGGTGATTGTTCTGCTGCACGACATCCACAATGGGTACATAGCCACATGGTCATGCACCTCAAAGTTATAAGGTTCCTAGTATCACCAAATGCACAAGTCACTGCCAAACCAAGTAGTTTAGCAAATATCAACACCAATAGTACATAATTCATCATCTATGCATAAGAGTCTAGTGAAATCCTTAGAAGCAATTTTCACTGCATCCTGCAGTGCTTAATTCATTAGAGTTTTTGTCAGGTCGTATTGCAATAGCAAAGAGGTGGCCAGGCATGCACTGACAGTCAGAATTGCTTGCTTTTATCCTACCCCGGCTCTCAGCAGGATCCTTTTGCAGTTGAACAATAGTCATCAAGTGATTATGTTCATAAACACATTTGAACCACATTATCCAAAACTAAGCCTTGTATAACTAGTGTGTATCAGACTGACAATGGTACCAAGTAAGTTTATTATTCATTAATGGATCTCAGTTAAGAATTTGCTAGTTATCCTGATAATTCTGGTGCATCACCTTGTTTCTTGTTATATAGAGCTTCAACACATTATTTCCTTCAACTTTACAATCAAGAAAGATAAGTTGAGACTCAATTCCTATGACATGCAAGAAAATGCTTCTATCAGTACATTCTTTCAATCTGGTTAAAATAAGTCAACATTTACTATATGAGAGATCAACATGCTCATAGGAATATATATGCAATCATCCAGGGTAACAAGAATCAGCAATTGACATTAACTAAATAAGAAAGTGAACACGATTAGCATTCGCTGAAAAGAAATCACTTATATCCTGCTTGAAGGACATACCCTGTACTTTTGTGTCAATTTGTAACCTGAACTCCTTGATTGTTGATTGCAATTAATCATAAGCCTTAAATGTTTAACTTACAAACTTTAGCACATCAATTGCATATAAATCAAAGATTACTATCAATTCTTTCAAATTTGTTTCATCACAAGAAATCCATTGTATAAATTCGATAAAAATGAGTAGCAACTGGAACTAAAAGACTGAAAAATAATTAGTTAATGTTGGAAATTACCACAAGAAGATGGCCATTTCTAGGATAAATACTTGTTGGTAATGCATTTCACAAATAAAAAGTGCTAAATTATCTAGTCTGAATCTTAAATCAATATGATCTCTCAACCAAATTTCAATGGATTCCCAACATAAGCAACAAGGACTCATGGAATTGCATTAGAAAATATATTTCAAGGCTCTCTTTTTTTCTGAAAGCATTCAGATTTACGATCATTTCTGGAATAACATCATTATGAAGCTTGAGGTGCATAGTCTTATTGCACATTATATGTTCTTCCTGTAAAGGTTACCAATCAAGGCATGGTTATCATAACTCAAAGCTTTGATTAAAGAGCAGAACATAGAGCTCAGTGAAGGTTTATAAAGTTCAAACCCATCATCAACTTCCAAAAGTAACTGGACAACAATAACTTTCATAGTAGTGCTAAATGTAGACAGAGCTCAAGGATAGAAATAGGTATTGTTTCCAGTGAAAAGAGCAAAGTAAATATAACTTCAGTGAGGCGATGCAGTTTTCAAAGGAAGCGAAATGTAGCTCTGGGAACGAAAAAAGAAGAGTAGATATCTGCAGGAATATCCCCCAGCAAAAAAACTTTAATTATTTGAGGTGTTGAATGTGTATCAATTGTAACAAATGTTAGATACAATATCAGATATCTAGTGTATAAACAGCTGCTGTATGCACATACAGCGCATGAATTCGAAAGAACAAATCAAATGGCCTCTCTAACAGTTAACAAAGCACAAACTGCATTGCTCGACCACCCAGTCTCTCTCAGCACCTGGGATGACCATTTTATCATGAGTTAACCATTCTTATCACTTGCCATGATGCTCCAATATCGAAACAACGTGAAAATTGTCTAGCCTGAACTCCCTTATCTGAACCACCAATGCAGTAGTATCCAAGCCCAATAATTCCTCATAAGAGAGCTGGTCAGGATGCTGCAATTTTATCAAAAACAAGCAGTTGACTTGTACTACAACCTGTTTCCAAGTTTAAGTTATCCCTCCAAAATTTACAACACAATGTAGCTATTGTAATATGCATTTCAAGCCTATATGTATCAAATTTCAATGTTCATTAATCAAAAGATACTTGAAGTGATAAAAATGACGCAACCAGACGTACACAAATTGGACCAAATCGTCATTATTGCAATGCAAAGACTACAGCGACCTGTAATTACTTGGGAGGGGGATGACGATGGGGGGAGAGATAGAAATAAATTTTAGTAATATCAAGTACAGGCTGGAACCCTATATTCACCCAACAATTTTTTTCTTTGAATACTTTCAGGGAAACAAGAGCACACAATAGAAAGACCATAAACAAAGAAATGGGAAGCAAAAAAGAAATTGAAAAATTCAAAGTACATCAGTCAACAATCTACAAACGCGTGCACAAGAAAAGTGAGGATCTCCTACATCAGCACTCACCAATTTACCACGGCAATCTTCAAAGAACCGGGATGACCAGGTGAATGCAGGAAATCCAATAAAGTGTCAAGAGTCCTATTAGCATCTGACATGAGTGAACTTGGATCCAGAATTGCATGCCCTCCCACCAGCCAAGAAATGTTAAATAGCTGTCTATTTCCTGTCATAGGTCCTACTCAAATCAGTATGGAAGGAAGTAAAAGTAATAATTCACAGAACATATCAAAAACCAAAGAATACTAAGATGTACCTTCTAAAACTTGTTTCTCAGAGTCACTGGTATCTTTTGTAAAAAGTAAGACGTATGTTTCCAAGAACTTGAGTGCAAGCAACCTCGTTCCAACAGAACTAGGCTACAATGAAAGTCCGGCAAATACAGGTTTAGCAAAAATTTTGAAAATGCTTTAGAACTTAAAAAATAGACTATCAATCCTTTTCTCATAGTAATACTGAAGATCCTCCTAGTGTCTACTAATTTGAATGATTAACTGCTCAAAGGTAATAAGCTCTTCTAGAGGAGTTGGTGGGAACACAATCCACATGATAACCTATATGATAGATGAATAATTGCCAACAGCTTAGGAATCCCTCAACGGTAAGCAAAATATGTGGACTTGATTGTACTTTAAACAAAGATGATCAAATACAAATAGCTGGCATCTCTAAAGCACAAGTGTATTCACTGCATACTTCTAATGCGATCGCAAAAACAGCGTCTTTGAACTTAAGCATCCAAATCCATAGCTCTTCAAGCCATCGTTCCACCTTACCTCTCTGGAGAAAATACAATTTGCAACAGTAAAGTGCATGTAAACATGTTCCAATAGTTAAAATTTAATAGAGACTAGATAGGGTTGATTATCTGTTTTAAGCATGAAACCGAGACACAAAGGGGTGGGGATGGGTTTAAGTGAAAAAGGACAAAATTTAAGGAAAATGATTGGTATTGACTTGATTGTGCAAGTAACCACAGGTTTGACCTGATATGGCATTTTCTCCAGAATACCACAATAGAAATGTGTTCCACAAACGACAGACTGCCTCACAATGACAGGATCACTGTCTCTTAAGAATGCCAATAAGACATGCAACAGTATAGAACAATGCTCCAGTGCTTTCAAACCAACTCCTCCAATTATCCTGCCAACCATATGAGGAAAGAGATCAATAATCATATATGACGGAAGAATCTAAGGAAGTGAAACTAACAACTAAATTCAAATAGGAAAGAAATTGTTTTAGCAATACCTTCCAAGATATTATGCAGCAAATAAACTTAACTCATTCCCCCCCCCCCCCAAGCCAACCACCAAAAGAATACTATTGCTCCGAAGAGACAGAATCACACTTAAAACCTTTTAATTTCAAGCAGCATCAAGAAATGGCATATTTTAGTCCATAATGAGAATGTGTAAAGATGCATTTAATTAACCCCGTTAAAAAGCTTCAAAACTCACAGCATGCACTTATAAAGGCACCAAAGAGAAACAGCCATAGAAATGATTTAGACCACGTAAGGTGAAAAGGTCGTAATTGGAACAGACTTTACAACGCTAAGCCCATCTATGGCTTCCAAACCACGTTCACCTAATCACATAATCACTAACCGAATTGTCCAAAATGACAAGAACGAACAAAATTCCGGAAGAAATACGGGAAAAAAATTAGGGTTTCGTACTAACTCGACAAGCATTTTGCGGACAAGAGGCTCCGGCGAGTACTGGAGTTCAACCAAGAGAGGAAAGAGCTCGGCGGCCAAAAACGGCTCGACTGAGAAGAGAATATCTTTGACCTGCTTCAAGGAAGAGAGCTTCACAGCCAAGTCAGCGTGGTTGTTGGCAGCGGCGAGCAGAGACAAGGCTTGGTCCCTGGAAGCCATGGACGCAGATTACTTCTCTCAAAGTGTAATCCGTGAGATCCGTGACTGTTAGCGAATTAGGGTTTTGAGGAAGAGTGCTGGTGGGATTTTATCGGACGACGAGAAATCATGGAATTGAAGCAACAGGAAAAAAGGAGATTTTGAGTATGCAGGTTAGAATACAGTTATTAACTTATAGACAGCCTTTTTTTTTTTTTTGGGTAATTTTCCAATTTGCTCTATGGCATGGGACGTGAAGAAGATGGGCGCTGGATTTTTGAGGGTGAACCGGAGTTTCGGACCTTCTAAAACGGATCAGTTCTATAGGGCGCCGATATGGATTATGTCCATTTAGGTCTTTCTTGTCTGATAGAATGTTACAGCGCAATTACTTTTGCCTTGCAAAAATGTTATAATGTCACAGTTTGGTGTCAAAGATTATATATACTATTTTTTCTGGGACCAATTAGCTAGCCTAGAACAATTCATTAATTTGTTTATATGTATGGCTTGTACTCAATCAGTGTCTATAACATTACTGATTGTTGTAAGAAGAGAGTATAACATTTGTTTTTCTGAACAATTAAATGGAAAATATTTTATATGTTCCCTTGTAAATATTGAAACAATCTGGTTGAAGTTATTATTACAAGTTTATATGATATTAAAGACTGACAAGTGAAGAAACAAGATTAAATTATTTTTTCAATAATGTCATGTTTTCGCCTATTTATATTCTATGATACATATCCAACCAATATTGCAAATACCGTACCGAACTTGATGTAGGATTTAGTTCTAGTAGAGTATGATATCCATACTGGTCAATATTAGGTATTGTTTCAAATATTTTTAAATTCTATAAAATTACAAAATAATCCATAAGTATATTATGTTACACAATTTTTTTATTTTACTTCGATCATATCTTAAGAAATCATCATAATATAAATTTGATATAACAAATACTTCTTTATTTTTATTAATATAATTTTCACATATTCTTATACATTAAAATAAATTTAATTTCAAATATTATCTTTACATATTTCAAAAATAATTATAATATTTTTCATGCGTATATATTAAAAAATATATATATTATCAATATAAAATATATAAATTTTAAAAATATTAAATATGATTGTATTAAAATAATATATTTAATTATATAATCTATAATTACTTTGTATAAGCTTGATAACATAAAAATTTTATTTAATATATTTTCATTTATATTTTTATTATTTATCAAATAAATTGCAGACAAGTTTATCATAAGGTTAATTACAAAAAAATCACATTTGATTCATTTTTGCAATTATAACTCGAACTTTAAAAAGTGACAATTAAATACTCAAATTTTCAATTTTTTTCAAATCTAGCCCAATATTAATATCTTTGTTAACGTTGCTGACGTGACAAGCCACATAAGACAAATTTAAACACGTATGATTACAACAGTATTTAATTGTACATGTCAGACTTAATTAAACTAATTAAGTGAAATTAAGGAAATTAAGGAAAATTAAAAGAAAGGGTAAAACCCCTAAATTAATATGGGATACAAATTGTCTTACCCGCACACCATTCTCTATCGCACCTATTCTTCGTTGTCGCATACCTTTTCTTCATTGTCGCACTAATCTTAACCTTTTCTACTCTTCACAGATCGTGTTACACTTTTCTTCATTGTCGTACCAATCCTCTCTGTCAGACACCATTTTTCGCTTCTCTTTGCATTACAAAACTTATGATTCATTCCTCTGTTGCGCACCATTCTGTGTCACATACCATTCTTCACTCCTCTTCACATTACAAAATCTTGAGCACCAATCTTCTCGGTCACGTTACATAAATTGCAAATTTGAAGGATAGAGCATTAACAAAAAGAGGTGTGTCTTATGTAAATTGCAATTTTGAAGGATAGAGCATTAATAAAAAGAGGTGTCTTATTTATACTTTTGTTGTCTTTCCTAATTTTTTGTAGCCAAATTCTTTTTTTCATTTTTCTTTTTCTGTTTTTCTGTTCATTACAAGAAAACCAGAAAGTGCTTTATATGTATTTGGCTTATGAATTATGTTTGCAACATAATTCTCTTAGATAGTTACTGATTTATCCGTTTGCACAGGTTTAAGTTATCTAGCTTAACGTTTAAACTTCACAAAAATTTAAAATGTTTTGTGAACATTGTTTACAATATTATACCATGCTATAAAATTAGGATTAAGAGGATAATATTATATCGTGTTCAAGTTCTGACCTTTCTCCATTGAATTTGTGTTTGCAGCAGCTAAAACAGTAACTACAGCAAGTGTTTCACAGCAGAAGGCAAGTTATTTGTCCCTTCCCCACCGATAATTGTAACTTTGTATCTTTTGTTGAATTTAATTCTCAATTTTTCTTTGGGTTGAATTTCATTATTAATTCCTCTTTCAAAATAAAATATATCAGGAATTAAGATGTCAACCATATATCGATGTTCACTTGATTTCCTTAAGATAACATGTCACCTTATAGCAATGAAAAGCATATGTCAAGTATATAAATTTGTTTTAACATAAACAATATATTGAAACTTTTGATAACTTTGCTTCTGAGTGTAAACCAATATTTATTTAAGGCGTGAATCCCCTTTAATTGCCTTAGTCATTTGCATTGGATTATATCCTTTACTATTTATCTGGGAATTAGGTATCTTTTTTATTCTCCTCTTCAATGTTTTTAATTGTCCCAAATTAAGATTCTTAGTTTTTTATTCTCTTTTTCCTCTTAGAATATGTATTGTTTTCTAAATATTCATTAGTAACTCTAATTCAATATAAACATTTTCCACTAGGTAAGAATCCTCTTTGATGGAAACAATTATTTCAATTCTTCACTCTTTGTCATCTTCTATTTTTCTTCCTTATTGTGTTTTTGGAATTAACCCTATATTATTATAGTGACTTGAATATACTTTACTCAGTTGTGTTTTTGTAATTAACCCTATAACATATACTTTACTTAGTCACAGTTTCCCTTAACTTATCTTATTTAGTCTAAACTTTTGTACATATTTTCATTTATAACCATTTTCTTATGTAATATGTTACATTTCATTATTACAAATGACGTTGATAAATTTTGAATTTCATTATGATGGGGTGTTAGAAATACACAATAATAAATATATTAGGGGCATGACTAAAAAGAAGAAAGATATGGTTGTTAATGAACTTAGCATGCTAGTCCTAAATGGAGTTTCTAAAGATAAAGGACATAGAGTAATATCTATTTTTTAAAATTTTCCTAATGAGTAGATGAGAAGCTTGAAGGAGTTAAGCTTACACCATGATAAGGACATGTTGTCTATGCTCCATCAAATGGAAGATTTGAATTATCATAATATTGAAATCTACTATAAGCATGGTTATGAGCGTCCTACAGTAGATAGTGAAGAATCCAACTATGATATTAGCAATGAATTTGATAATAATACACGTCGAAAAGTGAATATAAATGATGAGGGGTTGTTCCATGTTCAAGTGGAGCAAGTTGATGACTTCATTATTATGTAAGTTAGTAAATCTGGAGATGATTAAGTTGATGACAAGTTATTTACACTAATGATGAAAATTATGTTATTGCGAGAATAAATAAAAAGAGATGTGCCAAGACTGTACATAGTGGGTTTGAATACGACAATGTTGTCGATAGGGTTAAAGGTAGTGGAAAGGATTGAAATAAAGAAGGTACTTATTCCAAAGATACACAAAGACAATAAAGAAGTTCATATGGTGCAAATAGTGAATATGAGTATAGTAATGCTGAAGTTCAATCACTAATTTGTAGTGACGGTAGAGCATCTACTCAAAAGAAGAAATACATTATCTTTAATCCAAAAGTCGATATAAAAGATTTTAAGTTTGAAATTGGAATGAACTTTAAGGATGGTATGCAATTAAAGGAAGCAATAAGAAACTGTGTAATTAAAAACGAATATAACGTTTCAATGGTGAGATCGGGGGTGAGAATGAATTCAGTTTGTGAGCCACAATGTCCTTTACGGGTATATGCTAGTTGGATTAGAAATAAGAAAACTTTTTCTCTAAAGATAGTAGAAAACAAGCATAATTGCAAGAAAGTGCAAAGAAATAAGCAAGTTAGTAAGAAATGGATAGCAAAGGAATTCTTACATAAGTATAGGAGGAATCTGAATTAGCCTATTACTGAAATGATGGATGATCTCCAAAGAAAATATATATTACAAGTAACTAAATCATAATGTTATAGGACTAAATGGGACGCTATTACCATGCTGCGAGGATCTATGGAGGTCATTATGCCAAGTTATGATTGTTGATATTTTAAATAGAAAAACTTTCAATTGTAACTTACAGTATAAAAGATAACGTTCCCATAAGGATTGAATGTTGTCACCTAATAATTTGAATCACATTTTGTCTAAGGTAACAAAAGGTTAAATTACCTGAAATCAAAATAAACTAACAAAAATTAATAGTTAAACAAATAAAAGATAACAATGAAATTGAAGTTATCAATGGTAGAAACTTAGGGAATATTCTATTCTTGTTTTGTCTTCCCTTCATCTTATGAATTCAACTATGCTTGATCCTAGATATTCAAGCATCTTGATCACCCTCTCTTGAGATCTAATCAAGTAATCCCAATTGAAATTAATAAAAGTGAAGTTATTATCTCATAAAAGTGAAGTTACTATCTATCTATTTCTCAAAACTACTTCTAACTACTCAATTAGATTTAAAGCGATCCTAAAGATAACTAACTCATAATTAAGATCTCTTTTCAATTACTTATTAACCTAATATTTGTAAGTCTATTAAGTTACCAACTTTCGTTGGACAACTTAACATAAATACCTTAATTCAATCTCTCGATCCAAATCAATTATGAGCACAAAATATATCACAAAGAAGTAATATATTAAATTCAATGAGGTAAACATTATACAAAACAATTCAAGAACAAACCTCATGTTTAAAACACAACTATTTAGATTTAGCATACAAGACAATGAAATAGAATAAAGAGAATAGAATGAAATTAACCTAAAGCCTTGTTTTGGAAAATTTGGAAAGTTAGAGTTGATCTTGATGTTTACACTCTTAATCTTCTTATTTATGATGGGCAACCCTTCTTTTTGGTTTTTTTTTTCTTCTTTTGGTGTCACTCATAACCCTCAAGTTTGCCTCCTTTTATTATAGCCTTCATAATGTCCTTTTATAGCAAAGACAAGGTTTTATGGAATATACATGGTCACTTACACGACCATGTAGGTGACCTTGTATGTCCAAAAACCCTTCAATAGTAACTTTACACAATCACGATGACTTACATAGGCACATGCACGATCGTGTTAGTCAACATACACAGTCTTGTAGCTTCACATGGGTAGAAACAATGTCTTTGAAGCTCCACACATTCATAGTTACACGACCGTGTAAGTCCCAGGTTGCTTCAACTCTTTTAGTTTACGCCACCAGTTTACCCGAATTCTTGTCCTTTTGATTTATGAAGGCAATTATCACTTTAAAATGCACTTGAAACAGAATAAGTACAACAAATGCCATAAGGTTCTCAAATAATAAGCAAAACACATTAAATATGGATACATAAATGTAGTCAATTAATTATTTATCAAGCATCCTCACGGTTAAATCTTTGCTTGTCCTCAAACAAAACCAAAACCACAAAAAAAAACACATAATCATGCAACATTAAAACAATGGTTCAATGGCATCAAATCTCATGGAATTAACTTAACCTCAAACATTAACCAATCAAAAAGTTCCACTACACTAACTTATTACATTCATGTTAAAGTGCTTTGATTTGAATATACATATCAATCAAAATATTAATACCTTATTTTTGCACTTATGACACCTGTAAGTATGCACTCATTATTATTAATCAATTAAATAAGTAAACTAGTATTAAGTATCCTTTCATTAAAATTCTTGCTATTTTAAAAAATTAGTAGGTTTAATTCTATTGCAAGCACCATCTTTTTAGATTATCTCTAACAATCACCTAGTCTTTTGATGTGAAGGCAAACACCTTGTCACGAATGTCCCTCAGTTACTTAACTAGATTTTTTTTTTATTTAGGTTAGTTGGAGTGTCATTCTAACCTTTTGATGCAAAGACAAACATTTTGTCGTGAATGCTGCTAATTATTCAATTATATCACAACTCTCAACTAGCTACCAACTATATTATTAACCCAATTTTCTTAAAAAGGGCTTGCGAAATAAGAATATTATTTAAAACATAATTTTTAAATACAATTTCTTAGCCTACCTCATTTCTTCTTAGTCAATGACTCCTATGAAAAGGTTAATAATGATGCCTATCAATTTAAATGAATGTAATTATAAGTGTATCCAAAAAAATTGTGATAAAATGAAAGAATAGATGTCTTAGCCTAACTAACATGCATATTCATCCCAAAGACACCTAAAACTCAAACTTCACCTTTACAATTTAAATGATCGTGTTCAAAGGTAAGTTTATTCCATTCAATTCATGCCATCAACACATTCGCACCATGCAACATCATGCAAAAATGTACACAATACTAACACAATCAAAAACTAATACCATGTAAATAAGCTATCATAATGCAAATTTAAAATTCACACCCATAAATTTAAAATTCATATTACTCAATTGTTCCTTGAGGATCCTGTGTTCATGCACTTGCAATCACATAATAAAAATGTATCAAGTTTCTTAAATCAAAATAATTCAAATTAGATAAGATGCTAAAATTGCAATCCCCGGTAAAGGCACTAAAAATTTGTTGATAATTTTAAATAGAAAAACTTTCAATACTACAAGTGTACAGATCGTAACTTATAGTATAAAAGATATCCATCCTATAAGAATTGAATATAGCCACCTAATAATTTGAATCACACTTTGATTAAGGTAACAAAAGATTAAATTAATTTAAAATCAAAATAAACTAACAAAATGTAATAATTAAACAAATAAAAGATAATAATGAAATTGAAGTTATCAATGGTGAAAACTTAGGGATTATTAGATTCTTATTTTGTCTTCCTTTCACCTTGTGAATTCAACTATGCTTTATTCTAGATATCCAAAGGTTTTGGTTACCCTCTCTCGAGATCTAATCAAGTAATCTCAATTGAAATAGATAAAACTGGATTTGCAATCTCTCGATTTCTCAAAACTACTCCTAAATACTCAATTAGATTTGAAGCAATCCTACGGATAATTAACTCACAATTAAGATATCTCTTTAATTACTTATTAACCTAATATTTGTAAGTCTATTAAGGTACGAACTCTTGTTACACAACTTAACATAAATACATTGATTCAATCTCACAATTCAAATTAAGTATGAGCACAATAAATATCACAAAGCATTAATAAATTAAATTCAACATGGTAAAAGTCACATAAAATAGTTCAAAATAAACCTTAAAATAGATTTAGCAACCATAATCGTGTTCAAAACACAACTATTCAGATTTAGCATACAAGGCAATGAAATAGAATAAAGAGAAGATAACAAAATTAGCTTGAAGCTTTGATCTAAAAAATCTAGAAAAATGGAGTCGATCTTGATGTTTTCACTCTTGATCTTTTTATTTGTGATAGGCAACCCTTCTTTTTTATGTTTTCTTTCTTCTTTTGGTATCTCTCATGGCCCTCACATCTACCTCCTTTTGTTGTAGCCTTCATAATGTCCTTTTATAGCAAAAACCATGTTTTTTGGAACATACACGATCACTTACATAACCATGTAGGTGATCGTGTATGTTCAAAAACCTTTAGTCATAACTTTACACGGTCACAATGACTTACACAAGCATATACACAACTGTGTAAGTCAACATAAACAATCGTGTAGCTTTACACTAGTAGAAACAATGCCTTTAAAGCTCCACACATTTACAGTGACTTACATAATCACTATACACGACCGTGTAAGTCCTAGATGCTTCAATTATTCCATTATATGCCACAATTTCACTTGAATTCTTCTCCTCTTAGTCTATGAAGGCAATTATGGCCTAAAAATACACTTGAAGCAGAATTAATACCAAAATGCTATAAGATTATCAAATAATAAGGAAAAACATATTAAATATAGCTATATAAATGTAGTCAATTAATCATTTATCAATGATTGTATGGATAAGAGTTATGGCGAGTTGACAAAGATGGGCAATATATTATTTAAACTGAACTTGATGAATAGTCCGAAAAACCAATGTTCAAAAGTAGTGCTTTGAAGTATGATTTTCTCGTTGGATGCAAGAAAACAAATAGGTTAGATGGATGTTTTTTGAAGACATTCCTTGGAGGTGCTTTGTTAGCTGCAATAGGTTGTGATGGAAACAATCAGATGTTTCCTATATCTTGGGTGGTGGTTAAGGGAGAAAATTACCAATCGTGGCATTGGTGTTTTAGCATTATTTCAGAAGATCTAGACTTAAGTGGGAATGTATGGACTTTTGTTAGCAATCAGTAGAAGGTAAACTTTAAATATCTATAATGTTCATTTCTTAATGTGATTTAAGTTCTTCAATTTATGTTACCTTTTTTGTTATAGGTTGTGGATGCATTAAAGAATATGTTTCCAAAAGCTAAGCATAGAAAATGTGTTTGAGATGTCTATGCAAAATGGTTAAGTGTTTATAAAAGCCAAACATATATAGTTCACAATAATATATCAGAGACATTTAATGGATTCATTTGTGAAGTTTGTACGAAAAGCTCAATCAATATGTTAGAAGACATTTAAGTTTCTTTAATGACTCAGATATATAAAAGGGAACATTATTCTAAAATCTACGAATGATATATGACCAATAGTAAGGAAGAAAATAGAGGTTGCAAAATAAAGTGAAGCATTTTATTACTAAGACAAATGGGAATTTGAAATTTAAAGTCCCACCTTTTGTGGACAAGTTCAATGTTGATTTACAAACACGAACTTGTCAATATAGACTATGTGATTTAACAGGCATTCCATGTAAGCATGTTGTAGCTTGTATATCATATCATAGGGATGATATCGATGCTTATGTCAATCGATATTACAAGCGTGATTATTATTTAAAGAGTTACTAGTATGCTATAAAACCCATTAATTGTAACATCCTAAGTCACCCGCTTACAGATATTGTTCGCTTTGGGCCTTGGCCCAGCCAAGCCCTCACGGTTTTGCTTTTCCCTAGGCCTTCCCAGGAGGTCACCCATCCTAGAACTACTCTCCCCCAAGCACATTTAACCTCGGAGTTCCGATGAGATCTGATGCATTAGGCCATGAAAAACGCGTCTGTAAGGGAGAGGTATCCGTACCCTTATAAGGCGTACTTCGTTCCCCTCTCCAACCAATGTGGGATGTCACACTCTCCACCCCCTAGAGCTCAGCCCTCTTTGGGGTGCAGCCTAGCTGGCACAACAACCGATGTGGGATCTCACACTCTCCACCTGACAATGTCTTCCGCCCGGATCATCCCATCGAACAGCCTTAGGTCCAAAAGAAGGGGCAATGCCCCGCCTCCGATTCACGGAATAACCCACATCGGTTGGAGAGGGGAACGAAGTACGTCTTATGAGGGTACAGATACCTCTCCCTTACAGATGCATTTTTCATGGCCTAATAGACCAGATCCCATCGGAACTCCGAGGTTTAATGTGCTTGGGCGAGAGTAGTTCTAGGATGGGTGACCTCCTGGGAAGGCCTCGGGAAAAGCAAAATCGTGAGGGCTTGGTTGGGTCAAGGCCCAAAGCGGACAATTGTAAGCGGGTGATCTGGGATGTTACAAGTGGTATCAGAGCCGGTATTCGAACCGTTGTGCCAGCTAGGCTGGACCCCAAAGAGGGTTGGGCCCTAAAGGGGGTGGAGAGTGTGAGATCCCACATCGGTTGGAGAGGGGATCGAAGTACGCCTTATAAGGGTACGGATACCTCTCCCTTATAGACACGTTTTCCATGGCCTAATGGACCAGATCCCATCGGAACTCCGAGGTTAAATGTGCTTAGGCGAGAGTAGTTCTAGGATGGGTGACCTTTTGGGAAGGCCTCGGAAAAAGCAAAACCGTGAGGGCTTGGCTGGGCCAAGGCCCAAAGCGGACAATATCTGTAAGCGGGTGATCTTGGATGTTACATTATGTGTTTATGATTTGTGACAAGTTTTAATGAATTCATGATTTATGACGTTTATGAATTGCTTGATAAGTTGTGAATTTGGGAAATATGTGTTACATGGATTTCAATGTGAATTTTTACACTGGAAATAAATATTTTAATGATTTTTGCTTGTTTCTCGGTTATAAATTTGTTACCCACGAGCCTTAAGCTCACCTCCAATTTCCGTCCCATCCTCAGGTGAAGAGAATGAGATCGAGTGAAAGTGAGTAAAGGACTCACTCCGAATTTGCATGTTTTGTTTTGTTTTGAAGAATTTATGTAAACCAAGGTTATAATTGCATTTTGAAGAATTACCATTTAAGTATTTTTGTGTATTTTGGGGGATTTTTTGAAATGATGTATTGTGGCATGAGATGCCATCAAAGCTTTGTAAACACTTATCTTATGATGTTAATGAAATATGGATTGTGTATGGATGATGTTGAGTTGGAATTAGGTATGCTTGATGTTATTAACTTGAAATGATGGATCTTGAACATAAACTATTGTTATGTATATAAGTGAGATATTATGGAAAACAAAGAGAGGATTTTTGTAAATGATGAGAATTAGTTATAAGTGAAAAGTCAAATGAATTGAGGTTTAGAGTTTGATGAATTCCAATTGGGAGTTGAATTGTTATGAATGATGTTGTAGTAGAGGAAGTGAAGTTGGGATAAAGTTTAAGTTTTTCATGAGGGTAAAATGTGTGTTCTGCATTCTAGGGGAAAATTGGATTAATTTAGGTAGAATTAGACAAAGTTTTCTTCATAGAAGTTGTAACTTGTCCTTCTAACTTTCCAACGATACAAAGTATGCAATTTTTGGATATTGGAGTTGAGAGATATGATCGTTTGAGTAGGTGATGTTGTATAGGATATGTATCCCAAATAACTAGAGTATATGAAGTGATATCGCGCTAGGAGAGTTGAATTTGAGATGATTATGGGTAAAAGGGATGCTAGGATGGAGGTAGGATCCATTGGAAAGGTTTTTGGAGAAGGGAAAATTTAGCAGAAAGTTACACGGTCTGCCCGTGTATATTCACACATACTGTGTATTCCTGATGCTGGGAAAAATAACCAGACTTGAAAGTTACACAGTCTGCCCGTGTGAATTCATACAATTCGTGTCTTGAACCTCCAAATGAAATCGTCAGACCCAAAGGTTACACGGTCTGCCAGTGTAAATTCACACAGGCTGTGTGTTCCTAACGCAGAAGCACAATCAGACCCGAAAGTTACACGGTCTGACCGTGTAGTTTCACACGGTTCGTGCCTTATCCAAATGATAGAATTTCACTTTGGAGTCTTCATGAAAGTTGTAGATATAGAAGTCCTTTTCGAAACCGTATAAGAATGAACTCAATCCAATATCTCTAGTGAAAGTTATGCTAATTGTCCCGAGATAGGTACAAAGTGATTGAGGACATGAGCATGGTTGATTCTTTTGGCCATAACTTCATAAACCGACTCCAAATGAAGTGATTCTTGAAGCATTGGATTCCAAACACATTTTTCTACCTTTACACAAAAATTGATAGCCATTGGTGTTGAATTCAAAAAGATTGATTGAAAGAAAGTGAGGGGGTCGGTTGAGAGAGCATGATTGGGCCATGAACATACTTTGATTTCTTAAGCATATCTTCATCTATAGAACTCCGATTGAGATGGTTCTTGCTCCAAAATAAACTAGAGACTAAGAGATACAATTTCAAATTATCATGAGTTTGAGATGTTATGAGAATGATGATGAACTGACGATGGCTAATGAGGGTACATTGACATAACCTACAAGGAAACCCGCTCACGCTTTATGAGGGTTGAATAAATTAACCCTACAGGGTAATACACACACATTTCATGATCCCAAAGAGTGTTGGAAATTAGAAAATAAGGAGTAATGAAGAAGATCACATTTTATGACTCGAGAGTTGGGTTCTGGAAAGGGATCCAACAGTTATGGTATCAAAGCAAGAACAAGTAACCACGCTCAAGTATTACAGGGAACCAAGCGTTGGGCTCCAGAAATAAGCAGGACCCAACAGTTGTGATATCAGAGCAAGAGTTGGGTTCCAAAAATGGGATCCAACAGTTGTGGTATCAGAGCACCAGAATTAGGATCTTATATGGGCGTTTTTGAATTATGTGTCAAGGTACATGCATTGTGAACATGTCATAGCAGACAGTAGCGACTGATCCTTAGTCTGAGTCGCATGTGTATAAGTCACATGCATGAGTAATTGCTAAGAGTTTGAATGGATCAAATTAGTGAGAAAAATGATATTCTTTCATGATATGAGAAGATGAAAGTTATGGATAATTAGAAATGAGAAATAGTCTATGGTTAAATATGACAGACAATGAGTCAACACATTTGTATTGGTGGAATTGAATATGACACCAATATTATACTGTGGTGTATATCCCTGAATGTGATAAAGATGTGAA
>JAOTBA010000205.1:6080374-6112972 GCA_025629845.1 Erythroxylum squamatum | reverse complement strand
CTAAGATGAATAATCAAGTATATCACAGGGGCTCTTTTATAGGATTTGCCAAAAATTATTAAGATAATGAAACAAGACAATTTTCGGATTTTTTATATAATGTATGGAAAGTAATTTATAGTGTATGGAAAGTAATGGTTTATGAATCTTAAGGACTTCAATACATTGCGTTACACTAGGAGGGAAAAATTTGTGATTACGTGAAGGCCTTCACTTCGTTCATGTTGAACATTCAGAATATGTTAATTTTTCTAGTTAGATTGCAGACATACACATAGATTGAGCTGTTTTAGTAAAGTGTTCAGGGACAACTAAGCCCCTTTACAGTAGCAAGCACATACTTACTGGAGGGACACAAAATAGAAATTAACATTAAGATAAGATTATGGAGCAAAGATGAGAGAATACAACAATTACCTTCTTCTTCTAGAACTTTTTGTGTTACCCTAAAGGTGTGCCAATACAATAATTTTTGTTGTCAAACTGACCATGGCTATTTCCAAGCCAATATTAAATGAGAGGTTGAACTTGCTGTCGGTATAACTGTAAGTGAATTCTTTAAACCCTGCTAATTAATAAAATTTATGCACAAGATGACATGCTTTAGTAAGCAAAAATATGGTGAAACAACTTTATGCATGGCTTCAATCACTAAGGACAATGCATTATTTAGATTATGGAAGGGTCAAAATCAATCTAGTTTTTATATAAACTTAGGAGTGTTCCATTTCAATTTTTCTATTGTTGTTTTTGGTTTCTGTTTTTTCCTTAAAAAAAACAAAACCTGTTTAGTTGAGATTTATAATATAAAAATTGAAAACAAAAATCTGTTTGGTTGAGATTTCTAATAAAAAGTTGAAAACAAAAACATGTCTGATCTTATTATCATGTTTATATTTTGTTGTAATTATACTATTATGTATCACACATAATTATAATATAATATAATATATTTTTAAATTAATTAAAATTAAATATATACAAATCAAATATTTTTAAAAATTACCTATTAATTCTATGACACAAAGAGAACCTTTTTCTACTTTTGTTTAGTTCGATTTCATGCACACAAAAATACAAACAAAAACAATATGCACTACATAAAATTACTTGTCCTTTTATATACACCTCAATATTTTACAAAAAGGTCTAAGTAAAATATCACTTTAGATCCCAATATTACTAAAATTATACTTATTAAACGCTAATTAGGGTGCAAAAATAAAACCTATCGGTAAGAGTTTATTTTTAAAAACATTGGTAGCTGTGATGAGCACAATACTGTCACGTACAATGCCATTCCTAAGATTCCAGGAAGGAGTGATTCAATTGAAGAGTTTTGGGGTATCATTAATGAGATGAAAAGTGCTAGTGACAACATGAATTTCAAGGCAATTTCAGAAGAGCATTAAATGCCACCTTAAATGAGTGAACCATTAAATGACTCCACTTGACACTCTACAGATGCTACATTAAAGAGATGTGATGCAAGGCTTCACAGTAACTACGTGAAGACAAAAAGTAAGGATAAGTCTCCATGCCTCCATGCCATATTAAGTAATGTGCTCCATCCAACGACATAAATTCCAAGAATAAAACAGCTGCGAAACCGTAAGAAAGAAGAAAATAGCTGTAGCTGTCTCTACAAACAGCTGTAGCTGTCTCTGCTTTAAATGACGCAAGGCTCAAGACTATAACTTTAACGTTATTTCACGACTGTTCTGTATTGGTTCTTTATAAGAACCAGTTTGTCGTGAAAAACGTTATGTTTAGCAGGAGGTGAAGCAAAAACTAAACACTCCCACGAAAATTACTCAGAGGAAGAGCACAAAAATTATTCAGAGGAAGTATAACTACTGTTATTTTTTTTTCATATATCTCTTCCTTTTTACAGTTCTATGTTGGTTCATATCGCAGAAGAAAGCAAACTTGGAGATATTGGGTGAAGATGCAGAACCAGTTTGTCGCAAAAAAATAAAGTTTCGTTATGTTTTCGCAATCCAAGCTCCTCCACGCTCCACTCCTGCACTCCTCTCCTCACCTCTCCGGTCCACGGCGACTCCACCACACATTGCAGCTACCTTCTCAACTACTACGCTCACCTCACCTTTAGACTCGTCGGAGATATGGCCACCTCCACGACGCTGCCATGGTTGCCGAGTCGGTTATTGCTTCTGGTATCAACGTGGAGCAGTTCGTTGCTGCTCTGAGTTTAGCTTCTGTTGCCAGTGGAATTTCCCGGAACCTTCGTGAAGGAAATGCGGAGACTGTTGTTGAAGTTCTGACGAGAGTTGAGCAATTCGGAGGGCGGATTAAAGCCATGGCAGCGTACAACATGAAGCTTATTACTCCAGAAGGAGAGAAAGTAATAACAGTCCCAGACGATATGTACATTCTTGACCACGCAGAGGAGGAAGGTGTTGATTTACCGTATTCATATAGGGTTGGTTCTTGCTCGTCGTGTGTAGGGAAGGTAGTGTCAGGGACGGTGGACTAGTCAGACGGTAGCTTCCTTGACGATGACCAAATTGGTTACTAACTTGTGTTGCTTATCCCACTTTTGATGTTGCTTGAAACTTTCTGGTAGTATTTTTGTGTTATGGTGTTACGAGAGAAAAAATCATGTTTTAAAATTTTACAAAAAAGTCTTTTTTACGTTTCTATAAATCTATTGTGGTTTTTTTATTTTTAGAAACAAGAAACGACAACCATACTCGTCCAAACGTGTTTTGATGAATTGTTTTTTCTTTTTTGAAAACCACAACGAAAAACGAAAAAAAGAACTGGAAACAAATAGGGCCTAAGTTTCATACATTTCAAGAGTCAAAATGAACTGGTTTTACAAATTGGTTTTTGTGATATTTAAATACGCGTTGCAATAACACCAAAGAAAGAAAAGAACAAAACATTGTTACAACTGGAATTGAGTTTGTGGAGAGCAATTTAGACAATTTGCATTTAAGTATATATACGAATTGAAGATATTAAAAAGATATAATACATGTGAAGTTATATACAATTGATCCTACTATGGGATTGATATCATAGTAGCAATTTTCCCAGTTGAGGATCTATGATAGTGGTTCTTGTTCAGATACTATGATACTGGAAGGTATAATCTTGTGGAGCTTTTGGTCTTATATCTTTAGGTAAAGTATAAATAGTAGTCTAACTTCTAGGGTATTAGAATATTTTTATTTGAAAATATACCAAAATAAATATAGTATATAAAAGCACAATACTACTGGGGTTGGTAAGAATCGAGTTAAATTTGATTGATAGCAAAAAGTAAGAAGTAGGATTTTAGGAAGGGCATACTAAATACCAAAATAAGAAATGAGAATGGTCTTACTATTAGTACTATGTAAAAAAAAAAGCAATGACATATGGAGTAGTATTGCAGATTTTTTAGTGTTGAAATATCAAATGACAACATCACTAGCATGTATCTCTCTCAAATATCATATTAGAATTGGTTATTGCACACATGCTTATGGTATCATCAAATCGTCAATTCCTTTCGGTTTAAGATTGGCTATTCTGAAAAGCTTGTTTGTTTTGTGATCCCACTTATTATATGTCATTCTTGTATAATTGTATGGGGTTATTTCTATTTCTATTTCTTCAAGTATTGTGAACCAAATAACATAAAGGCAACTTTGTCCTTATCAAGCTCAGGTGAGTATTTAAACCTACCCTAGTTTTACAAACAAAATTCTACGTCTGTTGATCCTCAATAGTGCTAGAAGATTAGCATAAAATTCTTTTTCTTTCTGTGGATGCTTAAAGAAGCTAAACAGGTCAGACAGAAAATACAATTTTAAAATTATTTACCGACAGAAAATACAATTACGTCGATAAAATCTATTATATTTATCGGTTGAACACCATAACCGTTGGTAAAATGTAAGATATTTATCGAAGGAACAAAGAGTAACTGTCGGTAAAGTTACCTACGGAAATTAGATTTCTGTCGGTAATTTTACCGATGGAAAGAAAAATTTCCGTCGGTAAATTCACCGACAGACATTTTTTCGACGCCTCTGTCCGTCGGAATATTCCGTTGTTAATTTTTATTACCGACAAAATCCAAACATTTTCCGTCACTAAATGACATTTTTCTTGTAGTGAAAACTTAAAAAATAAGAAGATATAATTTTCAATTATTTTAAGACATTAAGAATATTAGTATTTATTGATCAAAACAAAACAAAAGTTTATTTAGACTTTAAAGAAATATATTTAAAGAAGGACACTAAAAAATTTATTAATTAGTAATTTAGTATAAATATTAAATAAGTAATTTTGTTTAAGATAATTTAAGAATATGTTAAAGAGTGATGTTTAAATTTTAAAGAAATATTTAAAGAATGAAACTAGAAAAGTTATTAATTAGTAATTGAGTATAGATAACTATTTTTATTATAGATAATTTAAGAGTATGTTAAAGAGTGATATCTAAACTTTAAAAAAGTACATTTAAAGGAAGGACATTAAAAAAGTAAATAATTATTAATTTATTACAAATAGGTAATTTTTTAAGGATAATTTAAGAGTGTGTTAAATAGTAATGTTTAAGCTTTAAAGAAGTATGTTTAGAGAAGGAAACTGAAGAAGTTATTAATTAGTAATTTAGTATCGATATGTAATTTTGTTTAGGATAAGAGTATGTTAAAAAGCAATGTTTGAACTTTAAAAAGGTATGTTTAAAGAAGAACATTGAAAAAGTTATTAATTAGTAATTTAGTATAGATAAATAATTTTATTTAGGATAATTTAAGAGTGTGTTAAAGAGTAATGTTTAAACTTTACTGAATTTTCAATGTCCTTCTTCAAACATACTTAAATTTTTTAGAGACTTTTTAGATTTATTCAATTTTGGAAAAGATTTTAATTTCTATTGCATATTTGAATTAATTTTCTTTGATGTTTTCAATTCTTTTTCAACCTTTTTATGTTTCCTCTATGTATGCTTTGATTCCTTATGTCAAGATCAAAAGTTAACTCTCCTTTTTATTATTATTTTTTGTTTGGCTGATTGAAATCTAAATCTCATATTGTCAAATAGATATAGAAGTTGCAAGAATTAAGAAGATAAAGTTAAAGGGTATTTTCACTTTTAAACTTTTATCTTTTCGTTTCATCTTTATTCTTTGGTTCCTTATTTTTTGAATTATTTTTTTTCTAGTTATTATTGTGACTTATTTTTGTACAAAACTAATAAAAATATTTTCCTCATATTTTCAGGTTAAAATTATAATGGAGAATATGGAATCATCAGACAAAGATTTGATAAACTTAACATCATCTACTCATTGTAAGTCTGATCCAATATGGAATTATTTTTCTTCTTCTTAAGCATTGAATGGGAATATCTAATATAATTGTATGTTTTGTGGTTGAATAATTGAAAGGGGAGGAATTTATAGAATGAAAGAACATCTTGTTGTTGTTAAGGGTAATATTGCTTCTTGTAAAAAAGAGTATCACTTGATGTACATGGGATGGTTAGAAATTATTTACAGCAAAACAAGTAAAATGAAAAATGAAAATAAAGTGGCTCATGATATATCTTTTGAAAATGATGAAGCATTGCAAGTATTAGATAAAGGGAAAAAAAAGCTACTATTGACATAGATTCTTATTTTCCTCCAAGAACTATTTTGGTTCTCAACCTAGTTTAAATAGTATTTTGGTTGATAAGGATATTATTTTGTGATGTAAACAAGCATGAGCTAGATTGTTCTATCATTCATATATTCCTTTAAATGCTTTAAATTCACCACATTTTTAAGAAGTAATAGATACTACAACAATGACAAGTTCAGGATTTAAGGTACCTTCTTATTATAAGATTCGTATGCCTTTGCTTCAAGATTTTAAAAAAGAATGCCAGTTGGTTTCAGATACATATAATCCTAGCTAGGAACCAACATGAAGCACTATTATGAAAGATGAGGGAACTGATCAAAGACAAAAAACCATGATTAATTTCTTGGTTATATTGGAACAACTTTTATCAAGTCAATTGATGCTTCTGAGATAATAAAAAGTGCGAATGCTTTATCTAAATTATTTTATGAAATTGTTGAGTAGGGTAGAACAAAGAATATTGTGCATTTTGTTACATATAATACAACTAATTATGTATCAGTTGGGTATTTCTTATAATCAAATTGTGGGCATATTTATATGCATTACTCATTATATAAATATTATTTTAAAAGATATTGGTGGTATGGACTATATTTCTGGTTACGCTTACATACATCTAAGATCACAATTTTTGTACATAATCATATTACATTTTTGTTTTGGTTAAGAAAGCAAGAAGATTGGTTGAGATCGTGCATCCTGATACTACTAAATTTGCAACTAAATTTATTACTTTGAAAATGTTTATGAACGTAAACAACTACTTCAAAATTTTGTGACAAGTAAACATTTATCAAGTCATAAGTTATTAAATAGTGTAAAAGGAAAAGAAGTTTATACTATTATTCTAGATAATAAATTTTGGGATGTTTGCTTGATCATTGTGAAGATTATGGCTCTCCTTATAAGGTTGTTAAGGATTGTTGACTTAGATAAGAAGCCATCTTTGGGGTATATATATGGTTGTATATATAGAGCTTGCAAAACAAATATGAGTCTTTTTAAAGAAAAGGAGAAATTGTACAAGTCTTATATAGATATTCTTAACTGATGATGGGATAAGCATCTTAGTCAAAGGATCCACTTAGTAGCTTATTTTCTTAATCCTTATTGCTTATATAGTAGCGACATATGCACAAATGATATTATGGGCAATCTCTTTGATGTGATTGAATGTAAAGATATTTTCTCATTAAAGAGCAATCATAGGCGACTAATGAAATTAAATTGTATCATGAAGGTTTAGAGAGTTTCGCTAGTTCATTGCAAAGAGAGAACTTATAATTAAAAAATCAACTTGGTAAGTTTTTATACTTTTAGTTCATCCTTTAATTATTAATAATATATATTTTATTTCTCATAATTATTAGTTTAAAATATAGATGAGTGATAGGGATTATTCGATAAAAGTGCACCAACATTGAGAAAACTCGCTATTAGATTACTCAATCAAATAACTTTTACATCAGGTTGTGAACATAATTGAAGCATTTTTTAACATATTCATACAAAGAAATGAAATCATTTGGAACATCAAAGACTCAATGACCTTGTTTACATTATAATCTGAGAATGAATAACATGTATTTTATTAATTTGTTTTTATTTATCATTATTTTAATTTAATTTTTCACTTTATAATTTCTCTATTATGTATTCAGGGCGTTTAATAAGAAAAGAATGTATGATCTAGTTGATATTGATTGTATCGATCATACTGATTTTTGTATTAAAGAAGAAGAACTATCACATGATCTTAATTACAACAAACTTAAAAGGCTATTTATGAAGAAAATACATATATCACAACAATTGACTTAAAAACATCTACTAATGGTCAATTCATACCTTATTTTGATCATATTTAACCAAAAAGTATAATGTATTACAAATTTACAATTGAGAATAATTTCACACATTACTAATTTATAATTTATTTGAATACAGTAAAAAAAAGTTTATGTAAATACTTTAGATGAAAGTGTAGTTTACAAGTCTTTACATAACGCTAAATAATTTAGACCTTTTGACAATGGTAAGACACAATCTCCTTAAAAAATATAACTTTGATTTTTATTGTTATTTTAAGTTTTATATTAGATTTATATTTAGTTTGAATTATTAGATTTGATTTATTATTAGTTTATTAAACAATAATAAATATTGGTGTATTATTTTTATTTCAATAAAATCTTTTATTTTTATAATTTTTACTTCTTGTTTATTATGTACTAATTTTATAACAGTTTAATATTAATTGAACCTTTAAATTTAAACATTTTCTTTAACCGGTTTAATAACCAATCATGTTTTTAAAACATTGCTTAATACCTTTCAATTCTAATTTATCAATATTCATTTTTACAAATTTGTTGAGTTTAGATCAATTCATTAACCTACCACAAATTGAGTCCATATCAATAGGGCACTCTACACATGTGAAAGTCTCGAATCTAAAAATGAGGCAATGAGTCTTTTTAATCTGATCAAAAACTGTTGGACGTACCTTATCACATCTTATCGATTTTCGATGTAACTCTGCGCTATCCTTTGTTTCGTCTCGTGATAATGGTTGCAGTGTTACAGATCGAGGAATCTTTGGGACTGAAAGTTGGTATATTCTTGAACTTAGAAGCCGGTCAAGTCTATGCTAGCATTGGGTGGAGACTTGGTGTAAGAAAAAGCTAAATCATCATGCAAACCTAACTTTATGTTTAATTTATTTTATTGTAAGTGCCATGCCATTCAATTAGTGTGTGATGGGATGCGATCTTCTTTTCCAATAATTTTAAGGTGGGATCCATAAGAAAGGAGTTTGTAAAAGCATAACACCATTAGACGTGATTTCTCATTAACATTATCTGAATATTATTGCAGTGTCAATGTTAGAACCACGTAAATCTTTTCAACATGATTATGGAATAGCACGAAAAGATTTTGTATTGCAATTTCCTATGATTGTTGGGATCTTCAATGAAGATCACTGTATCACCGGTATGCTTTGATCACATTGAAATGAACTCACGACCTTTAATTTATTGAAGAAACACCAGCACATGAATTGGATTATTATATTGCTAAGGCCTGCATAAAATTTGCAAACTCCTATACAGAACAAAATCTAGTCTTGATGTAAGAGACTTTCTTTGGATTCAATCACCATAGGCGTTCGAGCATGGCCGAGCGCTGTCATTGACATGTCAGGAAATTCTCTGTGCATGCCAATAGAAGTTAATCAATCACTCAACTGTTTTGCTTAGGTTTAACATTCCAAGCTCTCCAATAATAAACAACCCACATGCTTAGCTTCGTACAGAGACATGATCTGCGCTGGCCCCTGCAGGATGGATCTTGTCCATGGCAGCTTTTGTCAGGTTGAATCTCTTCATCGGAATTCCAACCTCTGGTGGTGGTGACCTATTCGGTTGCATTTGGCTTGGCCCTTAGCTCTATAGTAGCTAACTAGGTTGTGGGCATTGGGAAACATGTCCATTTTTCACTTTTTCAATTTATTGTCTTTCTATTGAATTTGTACTTTTTGAAAATTTGCATATATCGATTCACCGTCGTACCTATAATTATAAAATCCAAGGCAAATCACCACGAGAGGGTATATACTCTGTGTCAATGTACAGTTAAGTGCATAAACTAATTCATTCGGAACTACAAATATTTTCATTATGCCATGTTTAACAAAATTTTTAAATGTTCAAGAAAATTAACTTCGTTTTCCCTACTAGTAAGATTCAAATAAAAAAATGATTTAAATATCAAATTTATCTAATTATTAATTAAATCAAACTCCTTAAAATTTTACCTAATAAAATATTAGCTAACTAATACTAGGAAAATGGATTAGTCCAGCTGTGACGGAATAATTCAATAACAATAACACCAGTAAAAATCCTATTAAAGCATAGAATTTAAAGAGTTTTAATAGTATACAATTTTACTCTTAATTAGTAGAGATATTATTTCTAAATACGAAAGTGCAAATCGACTTAGAATTATTTAGAGACTGATTTATCTTATTTCAAGTTTGTGACCTTTACCAGATCAGTGAGAGCCAAGCCGTAGAATTGATCTAAATCATTTGACGTCCAGTGCAGAAACTATCTTGCATGTGTAGGTTTGTTTAAGGGTTCTAGTTGCTACTTAAGACAAGAACGAGACCAATACCTACAAGCCATTAAATCTTAGTTCCTCGTACTAGCATGACGACAGGCTAAATTAGTCTTTGGATGGAAGCAAAATCAAAATCCATGTTTTGGTTCTTTCATTTGGTGCATAGGATGAGATAGAGCCAAAGGCTGTGGCAGTGGCAGCGGCTGTGGTCAAAGTAAGATAGCCGTACCAAATGCATTATTGGATAAAGGAAGGTACCTATTGCACTCTCCACTAGCCACAGAAAAAGAAGATTAAAGAAAAAAAGTATGAGAAGTCCTAGAAAAGCAGTATTTGCCGCGTAAGGGGAAACACGGAGAGGGGTCCATGTAGAATGTGGGAGTGTATCAATGTCATGCAATGTACTATATATGGTTGCCATGTCATATCATTCTCGTGGGTGGTACACATTGGCTACCAATTTATGGTGATTTAAATGGTGAATTTAAGCTCTTTTAGAGTTTTTAATTAAAAATTTTAGAATTATAACCAGAAAGATTGTAATTTATTTTAATTTTAAAAATAATTAATATATTAAAATTTTATAAATATTATTTATTAAAATACTTAATTTATAAATCGTTACAAAATTTTAATTTAATATGCACCAAAATAAACATTCCAAGATTTCATATTAATTCAGTAGTTAACAAGATAATCCATCGAAATTGATGGTCACGTGTCTTAGATATAGTTTGATTAGTATTTATCATACTTCAAATTGTCTAATTTGAAGTATGATAAATACATAATTTTGAGCTATCTTTTTTTTAATAATTAATGTTTCAGATGAACCTCTTTTTGTAAATTTTAATTTTAAGGCCATGGTCATCTTCTTTATGTATATTCTTATTGTATTTATGAATTAATACGAAAATAATTGAACGGTTTACAATATGTATAACATAAAATCTTGACCGACTCTATTGAGCAGAATCAACGAGATTTGACGTCACCATCGTAATATGGTACTTATGATTTTAACTTGGTCATTATCTCTTATCAGTTCTTTTTTTTTTTAACTTCTTAGAACATGTCGATAATATATTTTAATTTTCTTAATTTAGCCAATATATCATGAACCGAAAAGGAGTAAAGTAAGCTTGCCTTGATTTGTGTTGAGCTTTTAATTCTTACGTGTGAAGCCTGTTGACTAGTCAAATTTATTAGTCTCCAACTTTATAAATACGAAAATAAAAATTTCGAATACACCTAAAAAGTAATAATAAAACAGTTAGGTTCTGGTGATAATTAGGCGGGAAATCAATCAATCGTGTTAGGAAAAAGGAAAGCTGTTGATAGTGACTGCCCAACGTTGGACAGGTCTTACTGAGAATTGACGGCGACTGGATTGGGCTGCCCAAACTGCCAGAAGGGTGGAGGATAATCAGCTCCTGTCTTGTCGTTTTCTGCTGCCCCGTCTGAATCAGAGAAAGTCGGGCAACACGTTCTGTGTCTGTCTCCGGACGGCACGCGCGGTCAGGTATGTATGTATCTTTGTACTTATAACGTACCACCCCCCAAAAAAGTAGCATATTACTTTTAGCCCCATAAATTAGAATAATTCTCAATGTTATCTCTTTTGAGTACAAAATTTACAATGTTACTCTAAAGCTAGATTGCCATTTATGGTTATAAGGTAAAATGTTTGATTGATTCTAACTAATCAAATAACACAAAAGACCCTACTAGTCTAAGCTTGAACCTAAAGCTAGTTTGGAGAAACTTTCTAAATAAATTCACTTATGTGAACAAAAAGAGGTACGAAAAGAATTCTGAAGGATTTCAAATATTGCAAAAATAAAATTTTAAGTGTACACAATAATTTATAAAGTGTAGTTATGAATAAACTATTAAATAAATGAATAATTAAAAAAAGTGATAGAATTGAATTATGTAATAGTTTTAGGAATTAAAATTTAAAAGGGATCCAAATGTTTTACCACTTGAGAATTGTGAACTTTCCGTTGATCTCGTTAGAACCAAAATTAAGATTACGTTATTGAATAAGATAAGCCAAAGGGAAAAGCTGCAGAATTGTGGTCAGAACTAAGAAGACAGGTATATTTACTTTTGCAAAGACATACAATTTCTTTCACACGTTGCTTTTAGCTTTCTGCACTCACACTTCGTTTTCGCCTCTGCCATATGGTGGGGGGCTCCCTGTTATGTTCAATCTACAATGTGTATGACGAGCAGTCAACGTTTTGTTAGAACTACCAAGGCACTATCGTTGTAATATGCATCTCCTTTTTTCCTGCAAACTTGAACAGGCTGCAGAATTATTCAACATTAGTGGCTATGTTGGTCTACTTCTAGCGTTGTTTCCAATAGAAACCTTGTTTAGGGGTTCAACTTATGTTTTCTTGATTTACTTTTTAAAGCAAGTACCTGATTCGCTTAGCTTTGTTATCACTTCAACAATTTCACATTTAATTCGGTCTTTACAAGAATTATTTAAATATAACTATAAATTAATCGCAAATTAACTTTGTACTTGATTTCGTGTTTCTAGGGTTATTGAAATTTTTATTTTTAATTTGTTGGAAAAGAGAAGGATTTGTAATTAGTTAACAGATTCCAAGTGTCTTTGTCAAAACAATAAGACCAACATCTTCCGTTCTCGTGGTGCACTATAATGTATACGTTACTATTATGTCTTGTCTTTGATTGTAAGATACTCATTCAATAATTAGCATATGTCTCTGTTCATGATAAGGAAAACTGGAAGAATCCCACTAATATCCTTATCGTTACGTTCATGGAGATTTCATAGAATTTGATTGTTCGAAATGGACAGTTGCCTTTTTTTTACTAGTCATAAACAACAGAGAATATTGATTAATTAGTGTGAACATGAAAGTATTTAGAGAACAAAAGCTTAAGAAAACCATTAATTAATCCCAACAGATCAAACATAGTATTCGATTTGTATTAATTTAACGTAGGTAGGTCCAAAAGTTAATTAGTTGGTCCAAAAGTTAATTAGTTTACCATACGTTCTTTGTTTTTTTATGTCAAGACTTTAGGAGTACTTATTAGGAGGTAGATTATGAGATGAAACTGGGCAATTAGGGATTGGTCAAATAACATATTATCTTGCAACCCAAGTGATAAGATTTAGTCCACACGACTAATGATCTCCATGTTGATCGATGGTGATTGAAAAATGGTTCCACATATTCGAGACATGTAGGCCCCTTTATTTACCCCATGGCTCAATCCATCTTAGTTTCTCTTTTCACACATCTACTTTAGTTACCATTCACACGATTGATGCTTATTAACACCCTCACTTCACGTAAATGGAAGGTGCTAAGTTCACATTAGTTTTTACATTGACTGTTGAATTGAACACTTCTAACAGAAACTTTACCATCAAAGAAGAAGATAAGGGTTACATCACAGGTGATTTTTCATTTTGTCTTATGTGCCCAATGTTAGGTAAAACAGTGTAGATATAAACCCAATTACATCTAGTCTTCAAGTCCAAGTCTAGCTTCTTTTGAATGTTTTTTTGTGGTTCTCTTTAGTCTGTCATTTTATGAAATTCCTCTTTAGCTTGCTGTAGAACATCTTTCATATAAATAATATGTTTTGACTTAGTACAGTAAAGAGTTGAGTCAATAACTAAGAATCAGATCCTGAATAAAAGTACAAATTATGGTATGTTACAGTACATATATAGTAATTATTGACCCAGTTAAAAGTAATTCTAAATTGTAATAATTCTTAATAACCATATATAAACAACACTGGGTCTGCAATCATTTTATATACACAACTTTGTTTTTTCGATTTAGTTTGAGGATAGTGGTAGGTACGATGGGGAACTGAACATAATAGCTTAAGACACCAACTACCATAGAAGAGCTTTTTCCTATAAAGAAATTAGAACATGTGTTCAAACTCAACTTTCTCCTCATTGAGTTAACTGAAATTTACAATTTGCACAAATTAATATTAACTACAACATGACTCAATCCTATCCCAACAACTTATGGTTGTTGAAAAGATCCCACGTTGTCACCTTCACTTCAATTCACATATGATCCGCTTTTTGGGTTGATCTTGTAGTCCGACTTCATCTTTTTTCCCAGCAGCTCATCTCCTTCGTACATTTAAGAGGAGAAAATTGTCCATTCTGGCAATTGCAAGATTCTTTACTTTTTTTTTCCAGGAAAGCTGATGAAACATAAAATGGTTTTGAAGCAATGAACTAGATAAATGTATTGAAATTTCTCAGAAATGATCATTTCTCTACTGCCACAAGCATGATGTCCAGCATCCAAGCAAGATGATTCATGCCAATCAACTTTAATGCACATATTTAAAATCAATAATTAAACACGTGTAAATCATTCTCTGTGGATTTAGAATCACTCATAGATGTGTATAATTAAGTAGTAGCACACTCACGCACACCCCCTCACAATGGTTGTCATATCCTGATTCCTGCTGTTGTCTGTAGGGAAAGCTAAATTCAAGCCATAACTCTCGGGGCAGTGGCCTTATAGTTGAGGGTAGGGACAATTGGCTTTACACGTTTTTCCATGCGATTAGCCCTCTCCTTGAACTTGTAATGATGGTTTTTGAACAGCATCTTCAGGAAGGAAACACAAAGCCCCAACAAAGATTATTCTTTTAGAAAACTTGATTACTATGATCATTATAAATTCTCCCTACTCCACTTACTCGGGTCTCAGTTTATTTATGTCAAGAATATCGTATGCAGGTATGATGCAACATATCATATGGACGATCCTAGTTACGAAAAAACCCATCATCTTATTGGTAAAGATCAATCCTGCACTGTTTTCCCTTTTTTCCTTATCAATTACAATGAAAAATTATCTCAATATAAAGAGTTTGAAAGATGATGATTTCCAACTTAGTATACCCCTTAAGTGCTTCTTTCTCTAATTGATTTGAGTTTAGCTACCCAAAAGAGAAAAAAATTAAATAGAGATCAAATAGAGAGATTTTACATGAAAATGATAAAGAAGAACAAAAAATATTTATCATGCGAATATGAAATTATTGTTTAATTGCTTATATTTAAATTCAAAAGAAAACTTTATAATCGATCATCTATAGCCATTGATCGTTTTTCTCACTATTATGGAATCATTAGCATAATAATGGTTTCTCTTGTTGAATACTTGAATATGCATTTCGGATGAACACAAAGGGTACATTAGGCAACGAAGATGACTCCATTCGCTAGCCTCTAAAAACCACCTACCACAAACTTCCAAATCCAAAAGCACTTGTTTTTATGTGATTAGATTAAAGGTGGCTGCTTTAAGAATGTAATGTCTATAATAGAGTTCCCATCCCTCTATCATCTATTCCTTTACACCCACAAACACACTGGCTGCCAACAAAGCCACATTCAACTGAACTTACAAAGGCAAGTCATGTTTCCACCTACATCTTCTCTTTCTCTACTACATGGAACAAAATCTACTTTCTTTCTTTAGCTTTACCCACTAACAAAAAAGAAAAGACTCAACTTCTTTGCTTTTCTTGTTTTTGGATTGTTGTAGATCCACAAAGTAGTAAAGATGATTCAAGAGCTCTTGGGAGGCGCTGGTTTAATTGGAGGAGAGAGGAAAATTCCAACCATTTTAGAGGGCACACCTTCTGCTTCTGTTTCTCAATCTCCTTCACCTTCTCCATCTTCTTCTTGCTCTTCAACAAGCACCACTACACCTACTACTGCTGCTACTTCTTCAGCTTCAGAGAACTTGAGATGTCCGCGATGTGATTCTACAAACACCAAGTTCTGTTACTACAACAACTACAATCTGACTCAGCCTCGTCATTTCTGCAAAACTTGTCGCCGGTATTGGACTAAAGGCGGTGCTCTGAGGAATGTTCCAATTGGAGGTGGTTGCAGAAAGAACAAGAACACGAGCGTATCTGTTGCATCAGTTGGGAAACCTAGCACTAGCAAGATGAAAACTTTGGCGTCTGAGATTGGAAGATCAGGTTTCGGAAATGGATTTGCTCATGAGCTTTCGTCTAGCCCAATTATGTGGTCTTCACCTCAAAGTTCTCATCTTTTTTCCCTACTTAGAGGCAACCAAAACCCTAACCCTAACCCTAGTGCACTATCTAGTTCTATTTCTGTGAAAGAGGAAGGTGGTATAATCGGAACTCACATGTTAACTGAACCAACAGTTACAACAGTTGGGCTAAATGCTCGAACCCTATGCTTGGATCCTCTCGGCCAAGTTCCTTCTCTTGGTCTTTGTAGCCCTTTTTGGAAAAATTGTCAAAACCAAGTACAACAGCACCATCAAAATGGTTTCATAGTTGATGAAGCTCAAAACTCAGGGCTACAAGAACTGTATCAAAGGCTTAAGTCATCGACTAATTGTTATACTGAGAACCCTCAGGTTGTTCTAGGAAATGTCGCTTCTTCATCAACGTCAGCATCTTCAACGATATTGGAGTCTGCTCAGGTGGCTGGAAGTGAACTGGGTTACTGGAATCCGGCATTTTCATGGTCTGATCTTCCCAACTAATGGTGCATATCTACCCTTTAATTTTATTTTGCTTTATGTTATGTTTCGGTTTAAATCTTTCCTTAATTTCTCTAGGATGTTACATTGGGGTGTGGTATATGGATATGGTCGTAGGATCACAAGTTTCTTTTTGATGTCTTAATTATGTATGGGGTGTTTCTTAAGGTGTGTTTTTAATTTTTGAGGCTGTACCAACTACCAAACCAAGGACCAAGAAGTGGTAAAGGTAGTATATATTAGTGCTTCTTCAGTACTGACTACTCTTAATCCTGAAGAGCGAATCCATTTTTGCATATATATCAGCAATTGTTCCCTTTCTTTATAGTCGGAAACAGTCCCAAAACCACCGGAAGTGAACTTTTTGTGGGTTGGTATTCTTTGAAGAAAGAAAGATGAAAGATTTATGAGGACATAACTTAGAGTTCTGCTAGGTTTTTAGCATAAAGACATCAAAACAATTTCGTTCCTAGTAGGAATAAAGATCGTAAGTGTATAGTAACGCCGTGTATGACATGAGACTAAAATATCAGAAAAGAATAAAAACCTTCAAATGATTTTACTGAATGTATTCCTCTAGGTTGACTCCAACTTTAGTGCTGGTTCAATTATTTTTTCATATATTATATGAGGAGATGGGTAGTGGTATGCTGCTGGGTGACATAAACATGAAGAATCTTTCATGAATTTGTATTGAAGATAAATGGGTGTGTCTTAAAAAGCAGCATTTGGGAACAGTTTACCAGAAACAGCAATTTGATTCTGACAAGGTTTGGAAAGAATGATTCCGCTCTGCAGCCTTATCTAATTAAAGCCATTGCCTCTCTCTTTCTTTCTGTTTCTGGCTCTGTTGTTTCCATTCTCTTGGAAACAGACGCTCCAAGATTTTTCCCGTTTCACAACAACTGTAGTTTAGTCATCAGCAGCAGCTATGTCCCTATCAGTATTGCTCACCCAATTGTATCATTTGGCGTCAGTCATATCATATAGCTCCAGTTTAGTTATCTCTTTATTATGTATCTGTAATATATTATTATACGATCGGAATCAAACGAAAAGTTTCTTCCTGCATTAGTATTGAAAAGAAATAAACTTTTGCACTTCCCGATATTCCAAAAAAGGGTAATTTAAATCGGAGCCAATATTGCAAGGTAAGGAGAAATTGCATTCTTACTTGATGGCTATTTTTGGGATCCCTTCCTTTTCGTTTGAAAGTCAAACTTGTTATCTTAATAATGTAGCTTAACTTTGAAGTAGGCATCAATTACAATGTTGATTGAATGATTAGGGTGAAGAATATAGTAAAACCTTTATAAATTAATTAATAGTTGATAAAGTAATAACTTCTATCATATATAATACTAATTTTTTATAATTTTATCAGAGCTCATAGAATAATAATATTTCTTTTAATTAATAAATCTTATATTAGTTATAATATTATTAATTTATAGAAGTTTTTAATGTAGTATCCTTTGACATCTCAGTTCACGTTGATATTTTATTTGTTGCCAACATACATAATGACCAGAAAGTAAACAAAAGCTGCTTTAGCCGCTAACGGATTTTCACGATATGGATGAAATACTAAGTCACCTCGTTAGTTAGAATTAGTATACTTAGTTAACAAGATATCGATGGTTCCTAGTGTAGTGAAAAGTGAGCACTTAGATGTTGAACGAGGCATAGTAAATGAAATGTATCGATCGAATTTAGTGATGTAATAAGAAAAGAACCCACGAGATAAAGCTGATGGATTTATTGCAAAAATATGAAGAGGAAGTAATCTTGCACAATAAACTATGGAAACTTCGTTCATATCTAGCCCTCTCAATTTCCACTGAACCTATCTCCAATTGTCTTGAAACAGTAACACCCTCGTAACTGATTCAAGAAGACACTCTTAAAAAATAAAAAGAAAATAACTAAAAGGAATCGAAAGTTCTAAGGATGTTTAGCCAGGCCACAGAACAATGCATTAGCAGGGATGTCGTTCTCAGTGAGCAATCTCTTCTCGTCATTCCAAACTCGCACGTACAGTTGCTGCCCTAGATATCGCTGAGCCCACATCGCTGACCTCAAGTTCCACATTCCTTTGTTGTCCAGAGACACCAATACTGCTGTCCAGGATAGAGGGTATACCTGCCAAGTGCCAATTTCAATGTGCCTCAGTTAATCTTCTATATCCACATTGCAAGCTTCTTTAATCTTCATTGCCTTAAACTTCTTTTCGTGATTTTTCATCATATAATTGCTTTTCAACTGTTAGAGTTGAAGAGGTGCATTCGGCGGCTCTCAATTCTATGTTTACTTTTTCCCTTTAATCATAATTGAAGTTTTAAATTGTGAATTGTAAGCTATAATATAATTAAAAATAATTATGATAAATGCACATAATATGTGCAGATAATAAATAATAGACAAATCACAATACTAATATAAGTCACCACTAAGATATTATGATTTATTGTGAATTTCAATATAAGACCTTACTCATAATATAATTCAATTTTATTATTTTTATAAAACAAAATTAGTAACTCCTCCACCTTCCTAATAATGTCTTGTAAATTGCAAATTATTTGTTTACTTTTTACAGCTATAGGGGCTTATAGTTTATTTCAATTTAGAATCGAAATTTAAGTACCTGAACGGTGTGTCTAGTAATACCATCGTCCATGTTGTAGCGTTCTTTCATGGTTTCATTCCAAACACCAGACCCGTATCTACAGAATTTCAGAGCCACAGGTAAGAATTTATTCACAAATCTTGTGCATGACCATACATATTATATATACTAATTACTTATATTTACTAGTAATAGTAAAAAGCTACATAACTCTATTCATATTTGAACATTAATCAAAGTCAACCCACATGCTCATTTCCTAGAAATATGCTAATTAATTAATTTCGGCAAGGAATGAAGTTAACAAATCAAGATAATGAAGTTTTACCCGACAACGTAGGCACTGTATCCATCAAAATGCCAAGAGTGGACGATCTTCTTCTCTGTGTTTTGGAAAACAATCTCTACGAAGTCATGAAGGGTAGTGCCAATGACATATGTTCCCAGCACGGGATTGCTGTTAGTTGGTTTATCAGGAACAGAATTCAGCGCGAAGACACCAGAAATGTTGTACCAGTCGGCGAGCTTCAATGGCGTGGTTGGATCCACATAGGAGATGCTGTTAACAGCATAACGCAATTTGTTGTTGATCAGAGCTTGTGTGTTGGCTAAAATGATTGTCCTGACAATATTTATTTGCTTATAATGGAATGAGCCCTGAGGATTAGGCCTCGCTGCATTTGCTGTCAAGTTCAGCCTGACAAAACAACCAACAATTTATCAATACCTGAAACACAATGAATAAAAATGATATCTATTTAGTGAAAATCTTTCTAGCTACCTGATGGTCCTTGCCTGCTTCATAGACCAGTGAACATGGTACGTTGGACCAATAGGGAATGGTAAAGACGGTGGAGTGTTTGAACCAGCATAGGCAAGAATTGCAGTGGTGTTGATGAAAGGTTTAGTGAAACGGGTAGAGGCAACAATGTAGTAGTCCTTTGGATTCTCACTTAATGTGACCAAAACAGCCACGGATTGACCGGCATGAATGTCAATAGTACTGTACTTTTCTTGCAAGGCATGAGCCCCTTCTACTTCTACAAGGGTCATTACATGACCCTGGATTCTGAAATTTATTGAGGTCGCAATTCCAACATTTGAGACTCTGAACTTGTAAGTTTTTCCTAAAAAAATGGTTGGTACATTCAGAACTCTCACAGTTAGTTTCTGCCGTCCTAATTGTCGCATCTGAAGAGTAGTTCTAAGTGTAACTTGCCTAAAATTACCTGATTCACCAGTGAAAGTTGCACCTTGGGAGAGCCCATTTATAAGAAGACCGTCAGGAGGAGGAAGAGAAATGCCATTGTCCAGGTTTTGCTGCAATATCTGTATATATGGACCGGAAGTGTTTTTTTTTGGGACAAGTTAGCACTATAGAAATTAACATTAGTTTCAGTAAAGAAATGAGAGAGATAATTCGATGTCAAACCTTGTGGTCGGTCTTGTACCAGTCACCGATAAGCAAGGTGAACTCAGCGTCAGGTATAGGGTATGGAATTGCAATCACAGATCTTGGTTGGACATTGAAACCTCCAAAGCCACCGGCAGCTCTATGCAGTGCAGTAGAAGGGAAGTAGGTGTATGTTCCAATCTGGTCTTTTGTCTGGAACTTGTAGGTCCAGTTGGAGTTAGGGGGGATAGGACAATTGGTCCCCATCACTCCATCTTGCCATGAAGTCTTTCTTTGTTTAATTCCATTCCTGATTAATTAGCACCAGAAAGGTCTTGCCTGTGAGTCCTTTTTACGATCTTCTACGCACAAACTATACGAAGTCTTGGTTATATAACATTGTATTGTGCACTAACCATGTTATGAGGAAAGGTTCATCCAACTTATTGATGACATTTACAATAATGTTGTCGTTAGTCACGCAATCAATAGTCGGGCCAGGAAATTGTCCATTGATAAGGATTCCCTGCAAGAAATAATTGTACAGGTACAATCCGGATGAGGCTAAACATGGGGAATAGAAAGTGTAACAAACCACTAAAATTGTAGTTTAGTATGGTAGATTAGAACAAACTTGCGTGAAATGTATAAACGAGTTAAGGGCTGATATTAACCTACCCTTTGACGACTACCGAGTGGAGCAATGTCTCCATACGTCACTGTCCATGTGTAATATCTGTAGGGATCTTCAGCTTGCACAACAATGCCATTCAGCAGAGACAATAGTCCAATACAAAAACACAGGATACTGCCCTGCCTCATCTGAATGTAATATGTTCCCCCGATTCCTGGAGTCCTGTTCATGTAGACGTATGTAAAATCATCACAACTTAAGAGGAATATGATCTTCAAACTCAACTCACAATTTAAGTAAGGAGAATTAGATAAGTAAAAGACATGTACCAAGGTAAGAACTGCAAACTGACTCCCTAAAAAACGCAAAGTTCCTTGAATGAGAGGATGAAGCTTACAAGTACAAGTGAACAGAAAAGGCAAACCTCTATATAAAAGAAGTGTGTTAAGATCCTGGAACCTACGCATCTTGACTCATATTTACTCCTTCACAACTCACTCTGAGCTCATAATATCATGTGCTTAACTAATTTCTTGAAAGTAACATGGCAAACAATGTCAACCCTCTTAAGTTTTCTTATTTTTTATTTTTGGGAATGCAAAAAGACTAATAAAATATGAAAAACTAATCTAAGACAAGCATGGAAGAATATGGTTTCGTGGTGGCGGGAATGGAATTATTGGAAGAAAGATGCAAGGAAGCGAAAGCCACTGCGGTGCGAGCGGATGATAACATTAATCCATTGCAACTCAATCAACTTGTTTAAATGTCAACAGATTAGTGTATGGGTTCAAGAAACCGCGTATACGTAATTGATGCATGTGATGTTGCTTAATGCATGAGAAGTGTGACACCCAGATAATAGTATAGAAAACTTGTCCTAATTTTCAATCATGTTAGTCACATGATAAAGAAGCGAATTATATGATTGAACAAGACCAAAGACAAGCGAGGGTGTCGACTGTCGAGTGGATCGCTTCCGTCTTTTAGGGTTTCTGAAAATGTTTATTGCGATTCCTTTAACTGCGTCGGTTTCGTTACCATCATCTATGTTGTTATTTAGCACACTTGCCACACCCAAAATGACATGGACAGCGTTTCAGTTCAAAGAATTTAGAATGATGAGTTGACTTTTAGCTTCGTAAAATTCGTATTTGATCCAGCAAATAATTTATTTAGTTTAATGAGATTTGATTTGTATGAAATATTTAGAATAATTTTAACAATTAAATCTCATAATTCAGATTTAATTCTCGGAATCAAGGATCTAAGTTTGAGTATCTGATGGTAGGCGTAGGTCCACACCAAGAGTCATTTACGTCCAAGAGAAAGCAAGGTACTAAGATTGATGATAATATCTCTTATGTCCAATTACATTTCAAAGAAAAAGTGATAATATTCTTTTGAGGTTCCAAAAGTCAAGTATGCCATCATTAATAATTGTCCAAATATGAACTTTTACTTTTTCAATTTATTTATTAATTTAAAATTTAAATTAATACATATGTGTAAAGATATTAAAATTTATATAATTAATTTAATATTAGTTTACATATTGAAGGATTTTATCATTTTACTATATTTACATAAACATGTATATATGTCAAATAGAAATCAAAATTTTGGAATGCAGTCGTGTTCAACGATATAGGTAAACGTTTAACTTTAAAAAAATTCAAGGAGAAGAAAAATAACCAGTAATATTCAAATAAATTTAGAAGAAAAAATGAAAAAAGATGGATGCAGAAAAGATTAATAAATTGAAATTTTTATCACAAATATTCGTATGAAATTGTAGTCCTTAATTGAGTATATATATACTAAGAACGAATAGGATGGACGACCATAAAATTCTATCCTAACTTCCATTTCATGAACGACTGAGATTGTTTCTCGGTCACACCTGTGACTTAAATAGTCACAGCTGTGACTGTCATTATTTTTTTCTGACGTTCTCTTCCTACTTCTCTGCTTCTCTTATTTGTCAATAAATAAAGTTACATTATTGATATGGGTTTCTCTATAGTCTCTCGATCCCTCTAGAATATCCTGAGTAACTATTACATCTTCCTCTTCAAAGTTCTTTCCTTTCTCTTTTCTACCAAAATTCCTCTTACTGTCATATTGGAACTGTTTTTGAAAAAAAGATCAACATCAAACATAAAAATGCTCTCAATTGCTGAGCCAAACAGGATCGATATTCGAAAAGGAGTATAAACAGAAAAAGTTATAGAAGCAGCAGAAGACGAAGAAAAATGACTCGCAGAAGGAATCACTGAAGTTTAACATTATGCCTTCTACATACATTTCGCAGTTTGGTACTTTTACCGGTTCCAATATGATAAGAAAGAAGGTGGTGGTCAGTGGTTAATAGAGAAGGCTTTGAAGGGAAAGCAAAAGCAGACGACCAACAAACAAGTCCAAGAGAGAGAAACTATGGTTTGTCATACTAACTCCACTTTTTACGTCGATTACGACTCCGACAATGGCTTCGAAGCATTTAAGTTTTAGCTTTTTTTCACTCACCTCACTTCCTCCCTACCAATAAAAGGTTTCTTTTTCCTTTCTCTGTTTGTCTTTTTTTCGTTCGGTTTTGCTTTATTGACGATCTTATGGGCTTGTGTAGATTCTTCGAGAAGATGGTGATAAACCCGTTTTGGATGGATCTGATTTCGCTGACCGAATCAAGTTGCTTTCTAATCAATGACGAGGGAGAATGTAGCGAGGAGCAAGAATAATGTAGCAAGGATTTTTGAAGTCTGATGAGGAGTTTGCTCGAATGCTACAGGTCGTTTATCGGTTTTCATAATTTTAACATTATTTTATTTATTTTATTTTATTAGTAATGTTATGTAATGCGTTGGGTTTGGTGTTTGGGGTTTGTTGAGAGAAATTAAGATCTTTTCTATATGTGATTATTTATTTTGGGAGACCCGAGAAGTAAAAATAATTTATGTCCTCTCTAAACTTTCTTTTCTATGTGGATTTATGACCATTGATAGTAAATGGGGTGGCTTCAAAGTGATGAGTTTTTATTGACTCATTAGCCCACTTTTTCCAGTGCGACAAGAGTTTGTAAGGAAGACAGTTCCAAGAGAAGAGCTTGAGGAGAAAGAATTGGTTTCTTTGGCAAAGGTTAAAGCTCTTATTTCTTTCCTTATAGCTGGTTGTGCGATGAGCAACTATTAGCTTTTATCACTTTTGGAGTTCTGAAAAGGATGCAATTGTGAATAATTGCATAAAACTAGTGATTAGTAAGGTCAGTTTGTATATAACGCAATGGTCAAGGAACATGTGTGAGATGTCTATATGGTTCTTACTCGTTTCTAAATTGCATATCTGGTTGTTATTATACTTACTAAAAGTAGTTTTATTTTTTTATTCTCGTGCTTCTAATGGATTCTTTGACCTTGGGTTTACCTTTTCGAGTTTATGAGTTTTCTATGTGCAAGTTCGGATTTTTTTTGGTTCAATGATTCCATGGGCTGTTTGAAATAATGGATGATCATTTGAGTTGGATTGCATGATAATCTTTTCTCAGAATGAATCCTCAATGATTTTGTCGCCATTAACCTCTGTTTCTTACTAACTTCAAGATTTAATCGTCTATCTTTTCGTAGCCTCTGTTTTTTTTCACCGAGAACCTCTGTTTCTTCCTAACATCAAGGTTTAATCATATATATTTTGGTTCTTTGTGTTTTGTTTCTTTTGGTAGTATTAATTTTTAGCTTTTGTGGTTGGTGATTTTAGGTGATTAATGTGGCAATGTAGTTTGGCATTGGTTGGTGCAGTCGTTTAATATTTAAGTATCGTTTAGTCCTAATATGGGCAGAGTGTAGAGCCTATTAATAAGAATTGAGCTTGAGTCAACCATTACCAAATAATTAAAACTAGTTATTTAGATAGTTGACCCTTACCACTTATAAATCCTTTAACATTTTCATGTTTAGTCAATATGGGATACTCTAACACTCTCCCTCAAGTGTAACTGGGACTGGACATCCAGTTGTCACTTGAAATAAACGCAGTGGTAACTGGACCGGGCCACTAGGACTGGACATCCAGACGGACAACCGAAAAATTAATAATTCGGACTAAATCTGCTTTGATACTATATTGAATTTTTAATACGGGTAGAGTGTAGAGCCCATTGACAAGTATTGAGCTTGGGTCAACCATTGCTAAAATAACTAGAACTAGTTATTTAGAAAGTTGACCCTTATCACTTATAAATCCTTTAACATTTTCATGTTTAGTCAATATGGGATATTCTAACACTCCCCCTCAAGTGCAACTGGAACTGGACATCTAGTTGTCACTTTAAATAAACGCAGTGGTAACCGGACCGGGCAGCTGGGACTAGACATCCTGACGGACAACCAAGAAATTAATTATCCGGACCAAACCTGTTATGATACCATATTGAATTTTTAACATGGGCAGAGTGTAGAGCCCATTAACAAGAAGTAGGCTTGGGTCAACCATTGCCAAATAACTAGAACTAGTTATTTAGATTGTTGACCCTTACCACTTATAAACCCTTTAACATTTTCATGTTTAGTCAATATGGGATACTCCAACACAGGTCTTGGAAATTAGCAATATTTAATATCAAATGCTTTCCCATCATCAATCACATTTTTCAAAGTAGGCCATAATTCACACACAAAAACCAAAGAATGTTACAATTGGGAAAAGAGACACCGGGATTCTTTATCTCAATTTTCTCTCTGTTTCTCGATTGTTTGATCTTTGCAGTGAAGAAGAACCAATAATTGCAAAAATGGCGAGCACTGCAATTTCAACTACAGCTAACGAGCTAGAGCAATAGAGCAAAGAGCGGGAAAAGGAAGAGAACCTGTCGACCGCCGATGACGAGGACATTGGTGTTTAAGTCGCTCCGATCGTCAAGCTAGAAGAGGTCATCGTAACCACAGGAGAAGAAGAAAAGATTCGATTCTTGATCTATGAGTAGTATCTGCATATTCGTTCTCTAGACTCTATTTTCTAGGTTTTTTTTCACGTTTTGTGTGGCGTACAACAGGTTTTCGTTTAGTTCTCAGTTAATGTCTATTTGATTGTTCTTTTTTAATATGTTTTCAAGTTCTTAACGTTTCTCTTCTTTAAAAATTTAAAGGAAGACGAAACTGTATCGATTTGATAAGGAAAGAAATCAGTGGAAAGAGAGAGGCATTGGCAATGTCAAGCTGTTGGGGCACAAGGAATCTGGAAAAGTTCGACTTGTCTCCAATGAATAAACTTGATCAAGTTGTCGCACAAATTTCCAATGTGGGCATGGACAAATCAGGACGATGCCTACCTTTAGCTAACTTCAAGTCACTTACCTGTGGACAATATTCTGAGGCTTCAGATTGCTACAGCTAGATTGCTTCAAAGCAAATATCTCTCAAATAATCCCTAACTCTTTTACAGGAAACTCAAGTATTTTGCTAAATGTCTGCATTGTTCCTTGACTTACAAAGTATTCTAGTGTCTAATTGACTCCATACTTCACAATAGCTAATTTAGTGGACATATTTGTGGACATTATGGTTACCAGGTATTACAACAATTTTACACAATAATAACTAGTCCATATGCATCCATGTTCTTGAAATGGTTGTTTACATGTAAGTGTTGGTACAATTATTTATAGAGAAAATATTAGCCTTTGTGTTTATCATGTTTGAAAATGTTGCATAATGTAAAAGGCAATACTATCATGGTAACCTTTTTTCGCCATTGCCACTTAGTTGTATTTTAATTTTCCTAGCATCATGTGTATGCTTTATTTATTGTTTCATGTTCACGTCTCTCCTTTTATAGGAAAATCACTTCGAACCATTCAACAGCCAAATGGCAGTGTTCCAATTTTAAAGGACTTCTCACTAGCTATAATTTTGGCTGAGTATAAATGTATTTAGGAACATAGATGTCAGACAAAAAACTCTGGTACCATACATGGGTTTAGGATCCATTTTTAGCTAAGAAAGTACTACGACGGTTGAATAAAATATACAACATAATTTAAACAAATAATAATATTTTTGACGTTTCAAATTTCAATCTAGCACCTTCCGAAACAAATTCCAACCCAACTTATAAATCAAACTCCATATGTTGCTGTTGACATATGTTAATTGATATAACAATCCATATGTTGCTATTGACACATGTAAATTGATATAACAATTCATTTACAATGAAAGCAAGGAGATTATAAATAAATAGATTAAAATCAAATGCCTCACTGTGTGAATTATAAAACAGATTAAAAACAATTGTCTCCTGGCGTGACAAGTTATGAACAGGTCTCATGGGTGTGACTTAACATGTCACACTCGTGGCATACAACCATTTTACAAGTATTGTTCATCGTCTTCTATATCGTTCTCTCATATATCGTTCTCACAGGCGTGTAAGTCACGCCTGTTACATCGGATAAATATTTCAGATCTTCCCTTCATTCGTTTGGTTGTTGACAACATTAACCTGCTAATGTTGTAAAAAATTAATTTCCCAACAAATATGCTACATCACATCGCAAAACATAAACTTCCAACAAATACGCCGCCGATTTCAATAGACAATCTTCCAATAAATCCGTCGCCGATTTAAAGATGCGATGTTATAAATGAAATTTATTTGGTTGTTAGGAATGAAATCTAAAAATAATGCTGACTGAATTTTTTTAGATGAATTTGACAAATAAAAAGGTAGAAAAGAAGAAATATTTGTATAAAGATTTTCCAGAACATTTTATTTGGAATCGAAATACAAAAACATGGTCAGGAAGAAGTCAAAAGAAAGTGATAGGAAGATTGGTTACTGTTGACCCTAAAGAAGGAGAAAGGTATTATTTGAAGTTATTACTTACACATGTTAAAGATCAATATCATTTGATCACTTGTTAACCGTTGATGGTGAAAAAGCAAGCTGTTTTAGGGAGGCTGCACTAAAGTTAGGACTGCTAGCATCTGATTTTTATATACGACAAACTCTAGAGGAAGCTGTTTTATTTCAAATGCCAGCTTCGCTTAGACTTTTATTTGCTACACTCTTGTTCTATTATTCATCGATAAACCCTAAGTAGCTTTAGGAAACATTCAAAGACGATCTTTGTTCTGATTACCAACATGCTTCCTCCTATAGTGCATATACACCTGAGGACGTTACAAGGATGGCCCTTCAAGATATTAATATATCCCTAGAACAAATGGGAAAAGCTTAAGTGATTATCATTTTACTAATTATCACTTTGATGTTGCCTATGATCAACATCTTGGTAAAGAAATACAAAGTGAGAAGAATATACAAGTTGATCCAGAAGACTTATTATTACATTCAAGGTTGAATAACGAATAGAAAAACATATTTGAGTTGATTTTGCATTCAGTTTTGACTTCAAGTGGTGAAAGTTTTTTTTATTGACGGTCCTGATGGAATTGGGAGGACTTTCTCATATCAAGCTCCTCTTGCAATTTTACGGTCAAAAAGTTGTGTTGCAGTTGCTGTTGCTACATCAGGTGTTGCAGCATCAGTCCTTCCTGATGGCAGGATAACTCACTCAAGATTTAAAATCCCACTTGATTTTTCAAAGAAGAATGTTTGTCAATTAAGTAAGCAGAGCAGTATTGCAAAACTGATATTTGAATCTAGTGTTATCTTATGGGACGAGGCTTCTATGGCAAAATGAGAAGCCATTGAAGCATTTGATGACTTATTTCAAGATATCACGGACTCCAATCAGCCTTTTAGAGAAAAGATTACTGTATTTGGCGGTGATTTTGGTCAAACCTTATTGGTTATAGACCAAGCCACAAAACAACAACTAATTGATTCAAGTTTTCTAAATTCGCATCTCTGGCCACACATGCACAAATTTTCTTTGACAATAAATATGAGAGCCATATCAAATCCAGCTTTTTTTTTCTGAAATTTTATTATGAATAGGAGAAGGTACAGAACCAATCGACGAGCAAGATCAAATTTCCTTACCAAAACAGTTGGTTATTCCTTACCATAACAAAGATGAACCTCTTAACAGGTTAAATTTGTGATAATTTATTTTTACTATTGATTTTATTTTTTAACAAAAATTAAACATACATGTTTATAATGCACCATTGCCTTCACCAGGTTACTTCAAAACGTCTTCCTTGACTTAAGCCTGTATTCATCTGATACATATCAGATGATAAATAGATGTGTGCTGTGTCCAACAAACGATTGTGTTGACGAAATTAATGACATGATGATCAACAAATTGTCAGGAAATCTGCATTCGTACATAAGTTTTGATAAAACAGTTGACCGAAGACATCATGCAGATTATGAAAATTTTCTAAATTCTTTAAATCTTAAAGGTCTACCTCCACACAAACCGTTGCTTAAAGAAGGCTCTCCAATTATGCTCCTAAGAAATTTGAATCCAATTGAGGGACTATGCAATGACACAAGGTTGATATGTGGACAATTAAAAGATCATACAATTTTTGCAGAAATTGTATTTGGACATCACAAAGGAAAACTATTTTTTATAACTAAGATTCCTTTGGAATCTTCAGAAAATGAAAAAATGGAATACCTTTTGTCAGAACACAATTCCCTGTTCATTTATGTTTTGCAATGACCATAAATAAATCCCAAGGTCAAACACTTGATTATATAGGAATTTATCTTCTTCAGCTCGTATTCTCACATGGATAACTATATGTGACTTTGGCAAGAGCTCGGACTCCTGAATCAGTTAAAGTTCTGATTAGTCCAAGAACTTTTGAGTCTTCAAAAATTGATCAAAAAACAAGAAATATTGTGTTCCATTAATTTTTTATTAGTTAAATTATAAAGTATAAAATGTTCAAGTTTATTTTATTTCATTTCATATACAAAAAAAATTATTTTTATGATTATTTTATTAAATATTTTTTTAAGGATGGAAAACATTTATTGATCAAGGATATTTTACCTGGTGCTCAATGGTGATCATGTGAAATTACTATCCAAGAAAAACAACATATTGTCACATCACCTGGCACGCCATTGAAGAGACAAAAGTTTATCTCTTTTGATTCTGTGATGTAACAACTATACTTTCTTCATTGAAAATCTTCCCTTTTTCATTAACTTTATTATTAACTGTATGTTTATTATTAACAGGGATCAGAAGTTGAAACTATTATATCTTTAATGATGATATCCAATGAATGAGCCATATTTTGTAGCCGTATAAGAAATATATCATTTGTAACGTCATTGTGAAGCCAATTATGTTTCAGTAACAAACTGAAGACTTAAAAATTCAATGGATTATTACAAGTCACACTGTTGTTGAACCTGTAACAAATGATGATAGCATCATCCTGATGAAATTCAACTATACATCTTTTACGGATCTTATCAACTATATGAATGACAAGGAAAAATTAGTTGGTTAGATCCTTTATCTGTTTCTTTTTAGAACTTTGACTTTTTTCCCTATTATATCTAATTATATTTATCTTTAACATGTAATAGATATTTGTCTATGGTTGTTGAAGTCTTGGGTTAGAAAGAAATCAACAAAGATGGCAAACTTTCAACTGTCCAAAAATTTGTTCTTGCCAACAAACAGTATGCTACATTCTCTATTATTCTCTATAGCTTTTAGAATCTTACACGAGTTCTTTTTTTTGACATTTTCCGTTTTTATATTAGGCAACAAACCGTTATAATGTCAATGTGGAATGCTTTTGTTACTAATGAGGGCCAACAAATTGTCGAATCCTTATATACTTATCCGATAATTGTGTGATGCAGGCTAAAAGTTAACTTTTATAATGTTAATTTTGTTTTTTGTTTCATTAGGCTTTTACATTTTTCTTTTATTTATCCTTCTATTTTATTCTTACCTTACAATTGAAGTGTTTTAGGTGTTGCATTATCCACGTGGTTTGACTCCGCAATTCTTATTGATCCACCAATACAAGAAGATGCAGATCTTAAAAATTGGTACTGCCACATTTTTTTATCTTTGCTCTAATAACAAATAAAATTATATACAAATTTTAGAATATTTTAATGCTTTTACATTTATAATTATCATTTTTCAGGACACAACGAAATACTAAGGAGCTCAAAAATCTTGTTAACCAACAAGCTTATCTCAGATATAATCCTGATGTGAATTTCAGATCACATCAAAAAATTACTCAAATCATCTTCTTAAAGTCCACCAGTAAGGTAAATACATTTTATATTCTATTATAAGCTTTTTGCCTCACACATTTTCTACCTAATATTGATATTTCTAACAAAAATCTATTTATATATTTGCAAACAACATTGATTAAAGCTCATATTTCCTTTTAACACATTTTGCAAAAGTACTGGTATGTGGCCTGCAAAAAATGTTCTCTTAAGAACCGCTATATATGGGATTACATTCACTTGTAATTCTTGCAAGGGAAAACTCTCAGCTGAACCCAAACATTTCTTTTTCCCTTTTTCTTTTCAATTTTTTGCCTTTTCTTGTGATGCAATGTATTTGTTAGGAAATTAATTTTTTTACAACATTAGCAAATTAATGTTGTCAACAACCAAATGAATAAAGGGAAAAGTTGAAATATTTATCCGACGTAAAATTATTGTATGTCACGGGTGTGATATGTTAAGTCACACCCGTGAGAACCTATAATCAATATGTCCTAGGTGTGACATGTTAAGTCACACTTGTGAGACCTTCCCACGGGAGTGATTTAACATGTCATGCCTGTTAGGGAAATTTTTGATTTTAATCTATTTTTTATAATTTCCTTTTTTATAACAAGCTTTTATCGTAAATGAATTATTATATCTAAGTAACATACATTTTCTCATTACTTTTGTTTGCGATTGTAGATGCCGCTATGATGTTGATTTAACTAACGAAACAGAAACTGTCACAGCTTATATTTTTGGCCTTGGTGAAAACCTCTTGAAGTTTAGTGCAATTGAAGCTATGTAATTTTACCACCAGGTTATGTATATTTTACTTACTACAAATAGATCTACATTTAATAACAAGAATTATGATATCTTTATCATATGACTAATGATCCACATTTTTCCCTTCCCATAATAAGAGTATCAAACTCCCTCTAGAAAAGGTACACGAAGAATTGAAATTTAAGACATTTCTTGTTCATATCAAACCTGTTAACGTCCACTCACCAGATGGAAGACAACGTTTCACTATTATCTATTATTGTCAAACTGATGATGCTAAATTACAAAAGGGTTCAACTTCAATTGAAAAAGATGATGACATTTTAACTGATGATCAAAATAACAATGCTAACATTACACCTACACCTATTTCAGGTATTTATCATTGTTTGTTCAATCAATTTAAGCATTTTTATAAAATACGTCAACTTCTTTTTTTGTGAATTATATTGTCATATGTTATTTATTTACTCAACATTTTTATCAAAAAAAGTAATGTTCACTTTTATACTTTGTGGCAACCCTTTTTCAGTAAGAAATGTGCCTCATATCGCAACCCTTTTTCACTAAGAAATGTGCCTCATATCGCAAATTCACCTACTCTTTTTACAATATTATTGTACAAATA
>JAOTBA010000205.1:6066940-6080274 GCA_025629845.1 Erythroxylum squamatum | reverse complement strand
ACCAATAGCCCATACACCTCAAGACAGTCACGTCTATTACCCATTATACCCGGAATGTCAATGCATGTACACTTATTGCTATATGCACGGAATAACGACTCACGTGCATGTGTCCCTTATGTGCATGAGCATGAGATGTGTTGTCCCAATTTCTCTAATTATTCACGCCTGTACTAAATGTTCAGGGTTCTAACCCCTTTAAATGGGAACGGGATGTTACAATTCTCCCCCCTCTTAAAGAAATTTTGTCCTCGAAATTTATCACAAGGCAGGGGTACTATATATTCCTCCATTTCATATATCACTTTATCACTTTCCTTTCACAAGACCATTATTGCTAGGTCCGATCGATTTCTTAACTCTTTATTTAGATACCACACTTAACGATTTCATTGATTCACTTCATGTAATACTGTGTAGATCCGAAATATCTTTATCTGATTTCCAGGCACTCGTAACTCCACAGTCCGATTCTCACTATAGTCAAGTTAATTCCCCTTGCAGAGGTGATACTCTTCGAAGTCTTTCATCTTTAGCTTATTGATTTATTCCTCTTTAGTGTCAGGACATTTAACTCTGATATGTATCTCATAATATTCCCTATCTCACTGTTGACCCACTAAACTCGTTCGTCATTAACTAAGATCACTGATTCCTTTCGCTCATCCATGTTAACTCACATCCATTTTAGCCTTCGTTCATCTTTCTTATTTTCACTGTAGGGTCGAACAATTTCCTTTTTTTGTCATATGACACTTTGTACTAGAATTTATCAGATTAACAATTGATATGTCTACAGCAATTTGAAACTGACAGTAATCTCATATTCTCCTGAACTCCCAACCTATAAGTTCACATCTGTCTCTGAAAGTCAGACTATAGATATTTGAACCGTGTTATCGCTTGGTTCTCCGATGAACTTTCTTAACCCAATCATCCAACTTTGTGACATTCTGCTATGGCATTTCCTATTCCATACATGAATTGTGACACTCCACCCCTTTCAACTCTTTCGAACTCCCTAAGTACTTCGTTTTTTTATCGATATCATCATGTAAACATCCATAACGTGTCGCCAAGCTTTCATAGCATTCGGCATCATCAGATCCGATCGGCATTATCATACAAATATCTTTACCGAGCGGCATCATTATGATTTTTACCGATTGGCATTATCTAAATATCCAAGTTTCTAGGGTTCTACCCTTTGGATGGGAAGTTGGGAACGGGATGTTACAAAATATTATCCAAGATGGCTTTAAGATATCAACCTCTAAGGCATACAAAAATTGTTATTAATTCACAAAAAATTGACAATTCCTAAGCCACAGTCCAGGTATAATTAACTAACCAAATCTCCAAGGAATATGCTATCCTATCTTGACTAGAATTTGAAACTAATCAATATTATCTTAAAATTCCAATTGTCATATAATGTCAAAATTCAATAATAAGATATCAACATATGTCTTAACAAAAGTTGATCATCACTTTTGAATGATGGTAATATATTGTTCTTTAAATTGTATGCTTTAAAAATTTCATGCAGTTTTTAGACTCTTATAACATTAAGTTAGTAGCGCGCGAAATCCATATTCCCTTCAGAACTTGCTCCTTAATTTTTCCCAAACGTGAATTTGTCTTCCATTTTTCGTCTACCATGATTGTTTGTTTCAGATGTCAAAACACAACCTGCGTAAATTGTAATGCTATTTAACCATCTGCAAGTTTCTTTTTTCCTTTTTGGAGACTCTTTCCTATGTCATCCTATTCATAATCTCAACATCATTGGAGCAGTTCTGTTTTTGAGTTCATTCAAGACAGGCTTTAGTTTGACCCTTATATAGCAAAATGGAAACAACACCAACAGTTTTCTTTCCCATAAGCATGGAGATTGAAGTTTCATGTCAAGATCTTTTATAAATTTGTTTAATACTTTTCAAGGGTCTATGCAAACGGCCTTATCACTAGTTGGTCAAATATGTAGAAGTTGTAGAGAATTTGTTGTACATGCAGATATAATCAATGTAGGGATTTTTAGGTGTACGTTATTCTATGTTGTAGATTGGATTAGGATGAATTTATCTATTGGATTATTTTCTATTTTATCTTTATGATGGTTTTATCTGAATAAATGCCTAAGAATAATGAATATATTTGAGTTTTTGTTAAACTCTAACACTAGACTCTAGCTCTATTTAAAGAGCTCTATAATAGAAATTTAATATTATTATACATATAACTTCTTGTCTCCAATTTCATAAAATAAATTTATGTTCTAATAACAACAAAAATGCAACTGTGTTTGTAGCCTTTGCCAATAGTTCCTTTGGTAATTCCTTTTTGTACAACATACACCTTGTTATTTCTATAACACTTCAATTTTTTTCTCTCAATTACATCATTCTGTTGTGGGGTGTGAGGTGCAATAAGTTGGTGTTCAATACTAGCTTCTTCACAAAATCTGTCAAAAACTTTATTTGTATATTCTTTCCCATTTTCAAATCTTGTTGTATGGAACCTATAACTACTTTGATTTCCCAAAGAGCCTTTGTATTTCCAGAATATATTAGAAACCTTAGATTTGGATTTAAACAAATAAATCCAACAAAATCTGGTAAAATCATAATTAAATGTAATATAGTATTTATTGCCATTTAAAGATAATGATTTCTGAGGTCCTTCAACATCTGTGTGCACTAACTGTAACTTGTATGTTACTCTCCATGCTATTTGAGGGAGTGATTTTTTGACTTGCTTTCCATATTGACAAGCCACACAGTCAACTAACTTGTCTTCGAGTAATGGTACACCTCTCACTAAGGCATGTTTCTGCATGTAGAGAAGTCTAGCATGATGGAAATGTCCAAGCCTTTTATGTCATAATTCAACATTGCTCACAATGCTTGAAAAAGCTATTTGCTCCTCCTCCATCAGATTTAGGGCGTAACTTGCAGCTCTTATTTTCACCTTAAATGCATCTCTGCCTTTCACATATGTGATCAAGCACCATTTGTCTTCAAATATGATTTTGAAGCCTTTTTCAACTAGTTATGCAACACTAAGCAGATTTTGGTTGTCAAGCACATATATAACATTTGTGATATGCTTCAAACTTGTCATACTCTCAATAGCTACAGTTCCTTTTCCCTTGATTGAGATAAAATCACCATTTCCAATTTTCACCTTGGAAACAATGGTTTTATCAAGCTCTTTAAAAAGGTTCTAGTCATTGGTCATATGGTTTGTGTAACCGCTGCCTATTAGCCAAGAATCACTGCAATTGTTGCTTGTAGCAAAGCATGTGGCAATAAAGAGTTAGTCCTCTTGGTTTTGCTCTATGGACACCTTTGTCTCATCAGGTTAACACTTGCAAATCCATTCTATATGCCCCATATTACCACACTTTCTACACTTGACATCAAGCCTCCACCAACATTTTCTTAGAGGGTGATTTGTCTTTTTGTGGTATGGATAAGTTGGAAAAGCCTCATCTTGCTGCTTATTGGAGCCTTCAAGTTTTTTGTTGTTTTTCCTCTTGTTATTCTGCTTGTCTTTGCCTCCTCTTGGGTTTTATGATTTTATATGAAAAGCACCTTGTACTGCCTCCTCTTGTCTCATTATTCTTCTCTACTCTAATGCCTGCAAAGCACTTACTAATTCTCCCAAAGAGATGCTTGACAAATCTTTAGATTCTTATTTCAAGTACAGTGACACGAATTTTTTGCATAATTCTTTTATCATGAAAATCCTTGCCAAGAAGTTGTACCTTATTAATAATGCTTAGCAGCCTTTCATCATAGCCTTTAATAGTTTATGTCTCTTTTATGCTCTGCATCTCAAATTCTCTGATCAAGTTAAGGACTTGCATACCTTTGGTTCTTTCATTGCCTTGATATTCAGATTTGAGATAATCCCAAATATCTTTAGCAAATTATAGATTCATAATTCTTGTAAAAATCACACTTGACACAACTAAAAAAGTCAAGCTTTTGCTTGGACTTCTTTGTCTTCCTCTCTTTGTGATTCTTCAGCTCTGTCATTGTAGGATTTTCGAATAATTGGAACGCTTTATAGTCTTCTTCTACAGCCCCCCAAAGATCCAGAGCTTCAAAGTGAATAGTTATCCTGATAGCCCATGCTTTATAGTTGTCACCATCAAAAACTGGCAGTGCAACAGTTATGGATGTTATGTCAACCTCCATTATGGTTTCACTAAACTCACAAATCCCTCAAGATGAAGGCTCTGATATCAATTTGTTGCTATAAGATCAAAAATTTATTTTATGAAATTAGAGACAAGAAGTTGTACGGAGGATAAACAACAAAAGACTTGAAGGCTCCAACAAGCAAGAGGATGAGGCTTTTCCACCTTTCCACACTAAAAATAGGCAATTCACCCTTAAAGAAAATATTGGTGGGTCTATAGAACCAAACTTAATGAAAATGGTTCTATAAATAAATACAAGGCTAGATTAGTGGTGAAGGGATATGCTCAAGAATTTGGGGTAGATTTTTCATAAACATTTGCTATAGGTGCATGACTTGATGCGATTAGAATGTTGTTAGCCTTGACTATGCATAAAGAATGGAAAGTTTACTATTTAGATGTAAAATTTGTTTTCTTGAATGGTTATTTACAGGAGGAGATATTTGTGGAGCAACTAGAAGGATTTCAAGTCAAGGGACATGAGGAGAAGGTCTTCAAGTTAAAAAAGGCCTTATACATTTTTAAACAAGCTCCTAAAGCCTGTACAACAAAATTGATGATCATCTTCAAAACCTTCGATTCTTTAAAATTTTAAGTGAAGCTACATTATATACAAAGCAAACAAAAGCTAAATTAATTATAGTTTCTATTTATGTTGATGATTTGTTTATAACAGGAAATGATGAGAAGCTAATAAAGGAGTTTAAAGCTAAAACGCTCGAAGTATTTGAGATGACTGATCTTGGCTTAATGACTTTTTTGTGGGAATGGAGGTAAAGCAAGATAAAGATGGGGACTTCATATGCCAAAGGAAGAATGCAAGGGAAATACTTAAAAATTTTCATATGAAGGATTGCAAAAGCACCAATACTCCAATGAACTAGAAGGAAAAGTTCAACCAAGATGATGGAGCTGATAAGGTGGATTAACATCATTATAGAAGCCTAATTGATTGCTTAATGTATCTTACTACAACTAGACCTGACATTATGTTTGTAGTAAGTATGCTTTCAAGATTTATCCATTGTGCCAGTATAATGCATTTTCAAGCTTCCAAAAGAAATGTGAGATATGTAAAAAGGTACCGTAGATTATGGAATTAAGTACACTCATTGTCAGAATTTCAAACTTCATGGATATTCTGATAGTGATTGGGAAGGTTCGGTTGATGATATAAGGAGTACAACAGGTCACTATTTCATCTTTGGCTTAGAGATGTTTTCACGATGTTCAAAGAAACAAGATGTTACAACTCAAAACACACCTGAGGCAGAATATGTGGTAGCGACTGCTATTGTAAATCAAACAATTTGGCTAAAAAATATCCTTGCAGATTTACATATGGAGCAAAATGAGCCAACTCAGATATTTGTTGATAATCAAGCTATCATTTCAATTTTAAACAATCTTAATAATCCTGTTTTTTATGGCATGATAACCATTTTAAGATTAAGTTATTTTTATAAAAGTAAGTACGGAGAGAAGGTAAAATTTGTCTACTTTATTGTAGGACCGAGATCAAAGTGCAAATGTCCTAACAAATGCATTTTTTAAAGCCAGATTTGAAGAATTAAGAAACAAACTAGGAGTTGGAACTATTAAGACAAGGAGTGTTGAAAACTACCTAAATATGTATAGATTGGACAGACATGACTTTATCTTTTGGATTATTTTTCTGTTTTCATGTTTAGAATAGACTTTATATATTAGAGAATTGTTATCCATACCTAAAAATAAGGAATATATTTAAGCTTTTGTGAAAATCTAGCTCTATTTAGAATATATTTAAGTTTTTGTGAAAATCTAGCTCTATTTAAATAGCTTTGCCATGGGAGTTTAATATCATCCTCCGTATAGCTCCTTACCTCCAATTTTATAGAATACATTCTTCTGTAATAACAACACTTTGATTTCCTAGAGTATCGCGTTTTAACCAAATGCGTGGCACTTGGTTTCCATGCCTGCAAGCTATATTTTTCAGGCAAGTCTCTTTTGTTTACCATTTTACAGTTCTCATAAATTCGTCTTTAATTGAAGAAAATTTATACAGAGGTTTGCATTTCATTTGCGTTCTTGATGATGAACTAGATGAATACAACATGAAGTTATCATGAAGATGTTCAAACCACAAGCTATATAGATACCATATGGCCTTTTAGCATTCTCCAAGCAAAACCTTGCATAAACATTTATATTTAAACCAAGAATACCTATAGAATTGCGATTTAAAATTTCACTGATGTGCAATAAACATGTAAATGATCAATTAAACCCGCCTTTTGTTTTCCTCTCCTATTGTTCTGTTTTCCTCCATAGTCATACCCTTATGACTCAGAAGACAGGTTACATTTGAATAGCCGGCCATTCTACTGATGACGCCCAATGGCTTTACCACAAAGTAGAGCATTAGAAGGAATGTCGTATTCATTAGCAAAGCTTTTAGCTTGAGTCCAGACCCTTAGGTATAATTGTTGCCCTAGATACTGCCTTTCCCACATTGCAGACCGCATGTTCCACATACCTTGGTTGTCCAACGAGACCAATATGGTGGACCATGAGTTTGGATATACCTGCAAGGAAATAATGCATGATCACAAGCTATAAAATGATGTTGGCGTATGGAAGGAATCGTTTATGCCGGATCCTTCGCTGATGGGAATATTATGTTACAAAAGTATCTCATTTACCTGAACAGTATGTCTGGTAAGGGCATCAACTAGGTTGTAAGTTCTTCTCTTGGCTTGTGTCCATTGTCCAAAACCAAAACTGTGGATGTTCAAAGTTAAATGTTAAGAGCTCATTAGACTCGCAAGAAGTGGATGTAACAGAACATGTCTACTTACCCAACAACCCAGAAGTCATAACCATCAAGATGCCAGGATTGAATGGTGTTCTCATTGTTCTGGAAAACAACTTCGATAAAATCATGGAGGTTGGTCGGGATAACGGAGGTGGATATGTATGCAGGACCATCTGACGGAAGACCTTGGATGGAGTTCATGGTGAAGACTCCTTGGATGTTGAAGTGATCAGCAAGTTTTAGTGGGGTATCTGGATTAATATAGGAGACCCTGTTAACTGCATATCGCTGCTTCCCATTTATTAAAGGTGCTGAATTGCCCAACACAAACGTTTTAGTGATTGCTATCTTTCCATAATGGTACGAACCCTGAGGATTTGGCCTAGCTGCATTTGCTGTCAAATTCCACCTTCAAAGAAAAAAAAGATGAAATTATGAACACAAATCACCAACCATTTAAAAATATCTGAGTCACACGGAAGCTTTTGACATAGGCTTCGCAATCTCTAAGATCACAGATCTCATCAAAAGCATCAATTTCAATTGTAATCAATACCTGAAAGTTCTAGCTTGCTTCATGGACCAGTGCACTTGGTAAGTAGGACCAACAGGCAGAGGTCCAGAGGCTGGGGCCTTAGAGTTGGCGTAATGCAACACTGCAGATGCTGTGAGAACTTGCTTGGTGAAACGTGTTGAAGCAACAATGTAGTAATCTTTTGGAGCCTGATTTAGGGTAACTAAGACAGCTACAGATTGGCCAACATGCACATCAAGAGAGTCATAAATGTCCTGAATAGTGTGAGATCCTTCAACCTCCACTAGCTTCATTGTGTGGCCCTGGATCCTGAAGTTCAGGGAGGTAGATAATCCTACATTTGAGATCCTGAACATGTAGGTTTTACCTGAAGGGCAAAGAAGATGTTGGTAAAAAGACACAAGTAACTAACATAAAGTTCTTCATACGTTGGATATTGGGATTATTAATATGATAAAATTTCTAGCACTGACCTTGATCACCAGTGAAGGTAGTATGAGTCTGGCCGTTAATTATGAGTCCATCTGGGAATGGGAGAGATTTCCCCGAGTCCAAAAATGTCTGCAGTATCTGCAAATATCAAGACAGCATATGGTGAACGTCAGGGATATAACAGAGTGGAAGAGCGATATGTAGAACCAATGACTTTATCCAGCCAAAAGAATCAAATAGCTTAATGAGCTTCTCCTGAAACTTTATCTGATAATTTGGACTCAAAATATTAAATTTAGATTGACATCTCAGAATGGAAATTATAAATTCCAATTCCAGGATCAAGTCTAACACTGATTGCCAAATGCAATTTTTTTTTTCAAAGATAAAAGGCATTCAATTGCGGCTCAAAACTTGGAAGGATGATGGAGAGAGTGGAGGTACAAGCAGGCTCAAGAAAATAAAGCAGCAATTTTCATCTCCATGTTATCTCTGTTTTAACAAAAATTAGGTCTGCTCATAATACACACAGTTTAGACATCCTTTAGCATTTTTTACAGTTGCTGGAGCTGCTTCCATGTTTCGCATAACTATAAAGTTCCAGTGAGGCCTAAAGTTCAAAAGTTAAACATAGAAATCATATCTAATGTGCTATAAAAGATGTAGCGAACCAATCGAACATCTAGCCAAAACACAAAGTAGCGTTGTGTATCCAAGAAACAAATTGAAAAATTTTATGAGCAAGAAGTTGTTCATCTCTTCCTTACCGTGTGACTTTTCTTGTACCAATCTCCTATGAGCAGAGTAAAATCTCCATTAGGCAATGGATATGGAACTGGGATCCGAGGCCTTGCGTAGATATTGATTGCTCCATATCCTCCAGCAGCTTTGTGAAATTGTGTGGAAGGGAAGTAAGTGAAGGTTCCAATCTGATCCTTGACTTGGAATTTGTAGGTGTAATTAGAGTTCGGGGGAATGGGGCAATTGGTTCCCAGCACTCCATCTTGCCATGAGTTTTTCCTTTGTTTAATGCCATTCCTGGTTGTCACAATATGGTCAAAAGAATGTCTCACTTATAATTTGAAATCCAATTGATCAGTAGGCATTAGAAGTTCCTACTTAGCAAATTTCATCAATACAAACACAAGAAAGAATCAAATTCAGGAACTTCATTAGAAATTTATAAGTGCAGAATGCAGGGGAATGATATAAAGCAAGAATCTTTCTGGGTTCGTTTCAGCAAGCTGGTAGGAAGCAACTCTAAAGCAGCAGTTTCCTAGGCACTGTATGAACTCATTTACGTTTTATTCTCATAACCGAAACCGAAAGGAAAGGAAAAGGTTCTCCACATTTTCCGAATAGGTTCTATAGGAGCTGTCTACATTATTGAAAGGTAAATGGAATCTAAAGTTAACATGAATAAGGAGCAATGAACTTCCACAGGCCCGTTTCTAAGCAGAGCAAAGTGAGCAACGTTAAAAAAACGAACTTTACCATGTTAAAAGGAAAGGCTTGTCGAGCTTGTTGATGAGATTGAGGATAATGTTGTTGTTAGTCACCACATCAAGTCTAGGACCAGGAAACTGGCCATTGATTAGGATCACCTTCACAAAACAAAAGCCACAACTTTAGCTTCCAAGAACTAGACAACCTCCTAGGCACACGATTCAAGAACATATCCCACACCAAAATGACAAATTACCTGTTGGCGCACACCAAGAGGAGAAATATACCCGTAAGTCACGGTCCAGGTATAGAACCTATACGGGTCATCTGCATTGGCCACGTTAACACTCAAAGCAGCCAAAACTCCATAGAACAAGTACAAAAAGATTGCTGCTTTGCCCATTTAGATCTTCGAAAATGGCACTTGACCAAGTTACTAAATGCAGCAACAAAACAAAGCCAGAGATCACTGTGATAGATTCACTCGGACTCCTTGTAGGAAAAAAGGGAATGACAGATTACCCGATCTGGTAGTCTTTGTGACACCTTCGTAATCTCTTAAGAGTAGGTCAGGGACCGGTGATGCTTAAATAAGGAGAAGGCGTGAAAACTAACTGAAGTACTAAACTGGGTTAGTGTAAAACGTGCATGCTGGTATTTTGTACAAAATGAACTCTATGTCCACTTTATAAGGAAAACATAGCGCACTTCACGCGTTAACGCGTTATGATAATTGTTTCCGGCCAAAGTTGCTTCATTTCTTTTAAGAGAAAGGTGGAGCCTTGCTGCTGCCAGCTATAATTTGGAGAAAACCTTTGACCCTCTAATTGCGCTTGCCTTGAAAATCATTTCTTCCAAAATTCCAATCTTCTTTTACTTTTCAACTTTCTTCTTTATTTTTAATGCTTTTCTCAGTTCTTGATTTTATCTTTATCATTCTTTTTATTATGTGTTTTTATCTCTTCTTATACAATTGAATCCCATCCAGCTTTAGTATGTTACGGAGTGTTTTGGAGTTAGACGTCAAGCATACTGATTGCGTCATCCTATCGCCACTCATGCCAATCCGTCGCGTCACTCAAAAGATATATGGAACTATTTGGAGTAATGCTTTTGTTAAGAGAGTTTGAACTGCAACAATTCCTAGAGAAGAACATCACCGTATTGAATATGCCAAGTAAGTGGTGCCAGGTTATGCCGTTCTAGTTCCATCTTGGAAGCATTTTGTACTCAAATTCCGTAAATCGTGGGAGATTCCACGTTCATGACAAAAGTTTTGCTTGCATTATGTTCTTTGTCCATTATAACAAGATGTCAAAGCAGGATGTTCATGTCAACTTTTAAAAACTAAACATACTTGCGGCACTCTAATTTTATCAACAATAAGGAAAAACTTCATATGGCAGGCACCCTTTTATTTTGCATTTAAGGTACAGCCAACTCCAGTTGAAATTGTAAGTAATGCCTTATTATAATTGGGGCCTAACCGACCTCAGAAAATTGGTGTTGAGTTGAGTATGTTTTTATGATCAAATAGAAATCAAAATGCTGAATCAAGCCAACAGTACTCCAGTTACAAACTTGGCTTCTTGCTTCCCTCGAACCTGTTAAAACACAAAAAACAATTGCCCAAGTCAACTTACTGGCCATTATTCAATAAGCTACGTGTGTGTGTGTCTGTATTTATAACTGACGGAGGAGACTTCCTCAGTTCCTGTTACCCAAGACGAACATTAGAGTAACATCAAGAATATTTGCCAGCAACTTAAAAATTCCCCATTAACAAATAAACAATAACATGCACATTCTATCCTAGGAAGGTACGTACACTAGAACGAGAGAAGATTCGTAATAGAAACTGAGAGAGAAGGTTCGTCAATGATGAGCCCCCATGTGACCAGTCGGTGAAAATATACCTTGCACTCGGTGTTAGTGGGCGCCACACGTAATTGACATTGGGCGTGACAGCGAAAAGAAAACTGTCATTATTGAATTCGAATCCAAAGCTTTTTCACAGATTAGCGGTTGCCATGAAAGCGAAAACACGCACATCGTATTCCTGTGAAGGTGCCGGTAATTAGGGTCACATTTGCTCGAAGAATTCTGAAGAACATCTTGTTCAATTGTTTCACATTCCAAGGGGAATACTACACATTACTGCGTCCACTACCATGCTCACCTCAAGGTTTAGAACATCTGATTGAACGATAGCCTTCCTACTTCTCCTGAATTAGAACCATTTAATTATAACACTTGGTATTAGAGCTAAGTTAACACAAAAAATGTAATAAGTATAACTATATAGGGATAAATTCAAATAGTCGAACAACATTACTTCTTATGTATCTCTCTGACTCTTTCTCATCTGGTTTTGAAACCTCCGAATCAATTAATCTCTTGTAGTATTTGGTAGATCCTTTGTTACTTGAAAAGACTGTCACAACTTACCAAGTAGGTTACCTCCTGCATGCAATATGGTAATGTCCTTGTTAAATTAGTTTGGTATAGTCCAAAAGTAATTAGATAAATTTAATTTAATCATAGTTAAGTTTGAATTTGAATGTATTTAAATTAATCAAAATTTTTAGAGAATTATTTATAATAAATTAGTTTGATTGTTTTTAGAGAATTATTTATAATAATTAAAATACAATATAATTATTACTAGGAAGTTTATTATTTTGACTAAAAGCAATATGAGACAAGATGAAGTCATAAAATAAAGAAGATAGTTGAAGAAGTTGATAAAGAGAAGTTGAAGTTTTTAACCATGGAAATGAAGATCAAGGCTTATCAAGCTCATTCTTTTAGTTTGCAATATTACTTGTAATCTTATTTGATCACGTTGAGTTTTAAAAAGCTCACCATACATAAACATTTCATTTTACTTTATTGTATGAGTCTTATTATTCATCAAAAGATATTGAAATTTTTGGTTTTAATATAAAAGTCTCTTGATCTTTCAAACAAACTTTAAGGAACATTTTGAGAAGTGTTTAAATTATAATTGCATTAAATAAATTGAGTTTGAGCATTTCAAATTGTTAATCATGTCTTTAAGGTGATTGTTCTACCTATATGGATTAGTGGTTGACCAAAAATTCTTAAATTTGATATACCAAAATTTTGCTACAACATTGGTTATATGTTTACTAATTGACTAGTGTTTTAACGATTAATGAATCTGATGCTTTTAATGCATACTGCTCGACCATTATGTCATATTAGTTGACCAATGCTTTGTATATAGTCATTGTAACAGTTATTGTTTGGCTCCAATGACTAGGAAAGGTATCAAAACACTGTATATGTGTTTTCTCGTTGGTTTTAGCATTAAGAAGTTTAGCTTTTAGGTATATTTCACACATATTTTTAGTATTTTTCAATTATGTGAGCAGCATTGTTTCATATTACGAGTAAGTCTCTTTGAAGCTATCAAGTGAATAAGTGATACTTTTTAGTTATAAAACTATGTTAAAGTGCTGGATATTATACTTGGGACTATTGTAAGTGCGATTAAGGCTCCTCTTTACCTTGAAAGAAGGTTGTAAGAAGGGTTATTTTTACCTAGAAAAATTGTACAAAAGTTATTCTTCATAAAGAAGAATTATAATGAAATTCTAAGAAGAGTCTTATGAGTTAGGGGTGAGCATTCGGGTAATTCGGGCCGAAATTTTACTGTTCGGGCTCTGCCCGAATTACCCGAATTTTTTTCATCTTAACCGGCCCGAACCCGAACTTTTTCTTACCCGAGCTTACCCGATCCGAAATACCCGAAATTTTGTTCGGCTTTACCCGAATTATCCGAAGTTGTTTTTTTTGATAATTTTTTTAAAAAAACCCAAAATTTTGTATTTTTATAACCTAATTCGGGTAATTGGGCCGGCCCGAAGTTTTTTGGAGTTACCCGA
>JAOTBA010000205.1:6035251-6053687 GCA_025629845.1 Erythroxylum squamatum | reverse complement strand
ATCAAATTTCCTTAAATTCATAATTAATCTCACCAATTTCTTTCTCATTTAAATTTATTTTAATATTCCTAATTTTCGTCAAAAATTCGGGGTCCAACATTAAACATGTAAATATATATTTGAGCATAAGTCTATTTATATGTATTAAAGATTAACAAACTTGCAAGTCCCTCTATACTAGTTGAGGCAGATGAAGGTTAATGCAAACTGGCTTCATTGGTGGATGAAGTCGATTGTTATTATTGAATAGGATTTGATTGATCTGGTTGTTGTGGGGGAGGAACAATTTCGCTACTTGCCACCTTCCCTTTATTTTGACTAGGTGCCATTATATTGGATAACTATAACTCAAACATCAACAATCTGCATAAACATAACTCAAACATCACATAAAATGCATTAATATAACTCAAATATAAACAATATGCATTAACATAAATTAAACATCAACAATATGCATTAACATAAATGTTACCAACATTACATTTCAAACAATATAAACAACACTTTTATTACTTTCAGTTATCATGATGAAGATCTTGAAAATCATTATCATTAATTACATCATGATTCGACTCTTTATCACTATTATATTAAGCCAAAGTATCATCATTGTCATATAATTCATCCTCAATATAGTCTTTATCTCTTTCTACAACAAGATTGGCTAGTACTTCATTTTCTTCTAGTATTATTTGACCACGTGGCATTGTTAGACTAGAGGAATTGAGAAAGGGTCTTCTTATTGTGACTCCTAGACGTGTGGAATATTTCACCAATAAGTATCATCGGAGCTGCATCATGGGTTTTCAACCTATATATCATCCTAGGAGTTTATTATGCCTCGGATCATCCATAATTATAGGTGCATTTCTTATGTTACTAGTCTAAACTTATGAAATACAGGTTCATATACTAACTTTGAATTCAAACAGACATTATGGTATGTAGCATTGTTAGACCACATGAATCGAGAAAGGGCCTTCTTGCTGTGACTTCTAGGCTCATGGAATATTCACTGATAAGACTCATCGAAGCTACATCATGGGTTTTCAGCCTATATACTATCTTAGGGGTTTATTATGCCTCAAGTCATCTATAAGAGATCAAACTCATTCCAACAAAATTTTGAACAACACACAAAATTGAGACTCTCCTTCCAATCACACAAAACCCAAACACAAATTCTTCTTTATTAAAGTAGAACTTAAAAATTGAACAAAAGTTTGACGACTTAACTGGACGGATGGACAATCGAAGATGACGGTCGATGGATGACGAAGCTTTAAATAACATAATGATAAACTATTAGAAGTTGACATAATAAGTTTTAATTCAAACAAACATTGAAATTGAGCATGAAACTTGGACTTATCTTTTTCACGCTAACCTTGTCCATTATTACATTTTTATTAAGTTGAAATCCTACTTTATCAAATTTGATTTTTCACCAATATTTCTACTATGAGATCTACCTCTATAAAATCATTGAAATAATGCTAAACAAAATTAGCTAGGAGTCTCAAAAAGCATCAATTTTGCAAAAATGTCATTACAAACTTCTAGGAATCATTAAAAATGGAAAAAAAAAACCCTAAGACTTGGAAATAATCATTGAAAATTTTCAAGCATGACTTAAGAAAATGCATTGTTACTATGCCTAAATTTTATACAAATTCAAGATATTCAATATTTAAAACAAACGAATAAAAATAATTTAGTGTTCTTGTAGTCTTATGTTGCCTTAAGGAAAAGTCATCTTCTCATTTGAAGCATCAAGATTGAAGAATAATTTTATGGACATGGGAATGGACATATAGATACCACCCTCAAGCCATAAGCATGGAAATTTAGGTAGAGGGAAAAGAAGTTACAAGAACCATAATTCAAAAATATAGAAGATGAAGAAGAGATATTACCTTCCTCTTAGTTTTTAGTGGCAGCTATTCTTGCATTTATGGATACATCCAATCCAGTTTAAAACCCTAACATATAAACAAAAAGGATTTGTACTTTTTCTCACTTAGTCCTTACATCTCTATTTTCATTATCGCAACGAAAAATAACTTAATATCTTTTCTGTCAACTTTCTTTATGTCCCTTATAGAACTTTCATCAAATACTTCATAAGCTTCATAAATTCATCCTTAACTAATAACAAAACCACTATCTTTTTCCATTATTCACCAACATTAACACATTTAAATAAATAATGAATCATTAATAGTTGAAATAAAGGCAGAAACCTCAAACCACATTAGCAAAACCGATGAACATAAAAGCATTTAACAATAACAATGAAAGTAGAAAAAAAACCAAGAGCAAACTGTAAATGACTAACCTCGACGGACGATTAACAGGAGATGATGGAAGCAGAAAATGGAAGAAGACGGTGGAAGAAGAAATGAAGAAGAACTACGATGGAAGAAGAAAATGAAAGAAGAATAAAGGAAGACAAAAACGATAGGGTAGGGGGCTTCGGTGTTTTAATTTAAATTGAAATGAAAATGATTTTATTTTCGTTTCATTTTTTAAAATGTTAAAACATTTGATCTTAAACAATTAGAGATGATTCTAGGTAATCGTCGTCAATTGATTACCCCTTTAGTGACAATTTGTCGTTAAAGGTACATATTTGTCGACGAATTTAAAAAATTGTCACCAATTCTTTTCATATGTATAGATTTTTATATTTGTCAAACTTTTGTAATATTTTATTTCTATAAAATATTATAGAATTTATATGTAATAAATAGAGTTTTGTGACACCACATAAAATTCTCAAATCATATATTTTAAAAGAGATTAATAAAAATTTAAATTTATGTCACATAAATTAATTTTGTGTTTGTAGTTTTATAAATCGGAAGAAATGACATTGTTGTTAACTAAATTTATTTTTAGACTTACAATCATTGTCAATAATATTAAATTTGATTTTTAAGAATATGATATTAATATGTAATATTGATCATTTCCATTTTTTACTATATTGCAATTATTTTTAAATATATTGTAATATATATTATTATATACGGTAATTAATATAATGTTATATGAATTTATAGATAATAATTGTAACTAGTATAATGATTTATGAATGTATAGATAACAGATAAATTTTTTTATATCTTACTTATGTAATATATTTCGGTACTGTTATATATAACTTCGTCGCCAAAGGTCATCCCATATGGAACTGGGCCATCATTTGGCGCTAGTTTTCTGAATCATTGCCAAGTGGTATATATCTTCTGAATTAATCCTAAATGATGTTTTTTTAACAACAATCTACATCTTTTTCTACTAGGTTATTAACACCAAGACGAAACTCTCTTTATTTTCATGTTAGCAATCGTATTTCCTCTTGGTTCCCTGTCGAAGAAGCATCATCTCCTCTGTTGTGGTCATCTCCTACATTGTGGTCGTCGCCATCGAAGAAGCATCGTGTCCTATGTTGGTACTGTTCTTCTTTTTTCTTTCAAGTGTGTTGTGTTTTATGTTTCTGCTATATTTTGGAGATTGTGTGGGTTTTGTGTTTTGCTTATGTTGTATGGGTTTTTGTTTGTGTTTGTGTTTAGAAGATGGTGAATTGTGTTTTTTGGTTGGATGTGTATGGGTTGATTTTTTTTCCACCTTCCATGCTTGTTTGAGGAAATCCTACTAACTGTTTAATGAAAGGTTTGCTAGAGAATCAAGGCTAGTTTAGTAAGAGATGTTTATGTACACATTTATCATATGATTGCTTTTACACCAAATCTTTTCCACTTATAGTATACATATGTACAAGTCAAAAGGAATTTATTTCAACGTGTAATAAGGCTATGATTAGACATAAGAATTATAAGTAAATTGATTAGAATCAGAAATATTAGCAAAGCACCTAAACATATATAGGTAACAAATGTATAAGTTGGAACCACGATATTCAACTCACTTAGGAATGGCTAATTGCTTTATATGAAGAAAAATGGACTTACATTGAGTTTTCTAGCTAGCTGCTACCTTTTTTACCTTTTACTTTTTTTTATTCTTTTTTTATTAATAGATATATGAATAAACAAAATATTTTAAACCATAATATAATAGATAAGGATGTTTAAATAAAGATTTGGCTTGTAATATAGTTATAAAATAAAAGAAAAAGGTTGTGACTTAAAAGAGCTAACTAGGGATATAGAATTGGGGTGGGTTTTTAAGTTAAAAGTTGTAAAATAATGAAAGTTTTTTTTAAATTCTTATAACCTTTTCTATTCTTATATATGCACGTATTGATTAGGCCTTGAAATGTTCCAAGTAATTTCTAGGGAAATATTCTAATATAAGATAATACACTTCAAAAGAAATACATATTTATTTGAATGTTTCAACCTTTTATGACTAAAAATCTTAAAATTTATTTCAAATCACTTCAACTTTGCACTGTGCCTTATCATTTGATCATTAAAATTTTTAAAAGTGCATAATGCTAGTTAATTTAACCTTTCCACGTATTTTTGCTCTTATTATTAAAAGACTAGATCTTTTAGCATACACACATTTCAATTTATTTATAACATATTTGATGAAACCATATAATGGACTATCAGAATGTCAACGTGATGACTAGTTTCTGATGGCATAAATGAGCTTCGCTAAGAGGAATGTGACAAAATTCTTCTTAATGAAGAACAAATCGATGCACAACATATCTCCTCATCAACATTAATCGCACCTTGCTTTCTACGACTAATCTTCTTCTTTAAAGTTTTTAGTATCATTCGAATTACCTATCTTTTTTTATTATTTGTATCTTATTTTCCATTACGAAGCTATCAGATGAATGTTTAATTATATATATTATGTGCTGTATAAAGCTTCCTCGAATCTTCAAGAGAAAATAGATGAAAATGGAGACGGTGGCAATGTCCTGATAGTCCATACACAATTAGGGAAATTGGTTCTTTTGAAACAGTCGTTGATTCCAAAAACTATATTTGTTCAATCAAGTATGCACGTGTTTGAATTTGAGTTCCTTATATCCTTTGACTTAATTACCTATTTAAGTTATATAATATTTGTTTCTTAAGTGAAACACATTGTACAAGTGATTCATATTACATCCGGGGATTTGTTAACTGTATCTTCTGATAGTTTAGTTAAAGCCAAGAAGTTGATGGAAGAGGATATCAATAAACCAACACCCGAGGGAAGATCTTTGACTGTTTCAATTTATGCTTTCAAACTTGCAAGGACCCTTATTGGAAATCCAAACATAGGGAACTCCTTTACTTTTTGTACCGAGTCTCGTGTCACTTGGCAACCAAAAAAATAACTATTTCTTTTCTTCTTCGATGAAATAAGCGTGAAACTTTATTTATTATTTTGTTCGTAAAAATCGTTAAACTTCTAATTAAAATCTTATATTACTTACCATATATCATTGTATTATATTGCTTATTATATTTCAAAATGTATATGTATTATGATTTTATTGTTAATAAATATTAACGATTAAGAATAGTAATCAATTTAAATTTATGATATTTTGATACGATGAACATTAAAATTATTTTAGGTATGCTTATCTTTAAATATCTAAAAAATATTTACTTTTCAAAATTAAAATTACCAATTATGTGTTATTCAACAATATGTTTAAAATTTTAAAAACATTTTACAATTTTTAGATATTCTATTATATTTTCACGAAAAATTTATATGAATAAAAGTGTACTATATAAAGAATCATTTGTATATAAATTTATAAATTTAAATATATTAAGTTTTAAACGTTAGCTTCGACGAAAATGCTAAACCGTTGCAAAATGTGGTGTGACGACTCCTATCAATCGTGGCCAAACTTACGCCTTTAGCGACAATTCTTGGAAGCGTCGCAAAAAGTAAGCTTTTGGCTATGAAAAATAATGCGGTTAATTCACAGTGTTGTTGCTGTGAGTATTCTGGAAATTCTTCCTAAATCAATGGTGGAAGTGAAAGTATCATCATCGAAACTAGAGCTTGTTGGTGCTCTACGAAAAGAAAATTGTACTTTATTATTTTTATATTGTTTTATTTTTTTTTTGACATATTAAGATTTGAAAGCACCGGAGGAATATAATAATAAGTTGCTGATTCTTGTAACCATTCATCTGAAAAGATTTATCTTTTTATTTTATAATTTTGGCACTATTGTGTTAGACTTTATTAACTTAGTTTGTAATAATATTTTTCCTTTTGGACTATGTATTAGAATTTTTTAAAAAAGGCTGTGTTCATAATTTTATGATAAATTTTATAAATTAAAATTAATTGAATTGGACCTCCTAAATTTATATTGTAATTCTAGGAAAATAGCAAGTCCTTTTGGAAATTATATGTACTTTTCCTATTGTCTACTCGAGGGGAACAAGTTTAAAACATTTGAGTTAGACATGAATTCTGGATACATTATTATAAGTTTCCTATACTCTTTCGTGAATCATAACTTCGTTTGCTATCTTCACTATAAATCAGATTTTCAAAGGATGAAAGTGCTTATACTTAATTTGTGACTCGTTTCAAAAATAAATTAACAAAAAGTTATAAGTATATTTTGATTTTATAGAATTGACATAATTTGCTTAAGACTAAATAGAATATATAAACAAAAACTTCACATTATTTTACAACAAACATCAAAAAAATATCTTAACTAAAATTTAAGACATTGATTTTTGCTAAAGAAGGATAGAAATAACAGTTCTTTGTGTGTCGAACAGAAAAATGAAACAATTTAATACCATTGAATGGACCATTTCGAGTATAATAAATTATTTATAACAAAAATAGTTAAAAAATACTTGAGAACCGGACGTAAGCTTGAGTTATAAACTGAATCAGTATAAATCGACTACGTCCTTCTCTCTCTTCTTTTAACTTTTATATTTACACATCATATTGTGTGTGTGTTCATTTTAACAAAAGGCTCCTTTATTATTATATTAGGTTCCTTATATTTTCAACTTGATAAAGGATCATTTTATTTTAACAAACACCTTATATTTTAAGTTGTCTTTAACTAGATTTATCCTTGGTCTTCTCATTTAACAGGGCCCTATTATATAAGAGACTCCTATTACTTTGCAGTTTTAATCTTCGACAAGCCCCTATCGTTTTATTCGACTTAAAAGTAGCGTGTGTTTGCTTTATCAACCGCAACATGGGCATTGCTTGATGTTTATCAGTTCGACTTCATCACTGTCGCTTCTTGGATAGCTATATGTATCGTCACTTTGTTGTTCCTATATGGCAAGTTGGTTCGACTTTTACGAAAGTAAGACTTTAGTTTCTATTATCTCTAGTATCATGCACCTGCATAATGCTCATTTTAGCGTTTGTCTACTCCAGTGTTGCTAGTAACCTTCTGTTTAAACTTTGCTTTTACCTTAAAGTGATCAACTTTTGATGGTACTTCAGAGAAGAGCCAGACTTGTCGGGTCTAGAGATCACAGAGCAGGTGGCCATCGAGACTGCAAATTCAGCTCGAGAATCAATAGAATAAGGGATCCGGTGGATGTTTCGTGTTTGTGAAGAGATGGAGTGGTTCGTCTTCGCCAGAGCGGTTGCTGTTTTGTTGTTTCTCTCTTACGTGGGGAAGCTTTGTTGACCTTTTAACACTTCTTTACGTACGTATGTGCAAGTAAGGTGCTCTTTTCCTTTGCATCTTTCCATCTCTCGGAGATAATCCGAGTTTTTATGCAAATTCGTAGGTATGATCCTCGGCATGACTGTTCCTGCGATTTACTTGAGAAACAAGGACAGTATACACAGGTTCCTGGTGCGGATAAAGCAGCAGTTAAAAAGATGCTATGAAGTTTTGGATGAGGTGTTTCAAAAAATAAAGAGAAGGGTGGCTGGCGTTAAAGAGGTTAAGAAGGAGAAGAAGATCGAGTAATCTCCTTGTATATTTAACGATCTAGTACAAGGTTAGTTTGAGGTTTTCGTATGCTCCCGAAGGAAATGGATGTAACATAAGACTCGTACTACAAATTCAGCCAATGTTTATCATACTCTTTCAAGATTATGCATTGATTAATATAATTCAGAGAGGATGCGCATCGAGCAACTAAATTTTCTAACACAGGAGTTGAATCCTCACATCGGTCTTCTGCTTGATTTTAGTATACTGTGCACACCAAACTCAACGCTTTTACCTTGAGCGCCAGTTGAGTTTTAACATTTTCAGAAGAAAGAGTGAATAGTGGTTGGAAGAGGGAATTGGAGAATTAACACTCCTGTGATCACGATAAGCCAAGTTTTATACCACCCTGTTCCTTTCAAACACTATTCAAAGGCCTTTGGCGGCGTGGCCTGCTACCGGGTTCCCCATTTCAGTATGACGCTTATCTTGAATATCTACGGGCATAAGAATCTTGTGTTACTTCCAGACAATCCAATAATTAATACAGACAGCCGCCATCACTTCTCTTTACCCGGAACATCTTGATCTGCCACCATTGATCAGTTAAAAATTGACAATTAAAATTATTTGCATTAAGTGGACGAAAGATAGGAGATAGACTTGGATACAAGTGACGCTCTATTCGTGCACGATCTGATCTAAAAGTTTCGTCCTGTTTTGAGGTTTCACATGGGCACAACTCATATTTGGATTTCATCCATCGAGTAACAGTGCACTTGGCTGCAACCGCAATGTAATTATGCATGTTGAGTGATCTTTTGCTTGTTCTGTGAAGTTGCTCGATCTCAATCACCAAAAGTCATTACAGGAACACTTTCCATCTTCAAAACAGTGGAACCTACTTGAATCCCTCACAGTTATTCTTCTGTTGACAATCTTTGAGATAAATTTAATTGCAGTGTGGCAGTCCACACAAGTTCTTAAGTTCTTAAAAATTTTGAGAGGGGTTCCTTGTGGAGTAGCAATGATTCCAAAAGCAATTGCAAGCTTCTCACTGTGGTAGGAGAGGTTTTGCTCTTTTTGTTCCTCCTCTACATCATGCAAAACATTATTTGTATCTGCGACAAACCCCTCTTCTTTCATCTTTTTTGAAAGCTCCCCTAATAACTCAATTATCTCCTTAGACTTAGGATGGGAAGCATCTCCCACTGTGAACACATGCATATTTCTCTTAATCTCTATCCAACTCTTACCGGGCTTCTTCACCACTCCACGGTCATCCATGGCCTTTCTGATCTTTGCCACTTCACTCCACATACCAGCAGCAGCATAAATATTGCCCATTGTAACATAAGTAGCTGGATTCTCAGGTTCTATCTGGAATAGTGCCTTTGCTGCCCTTTCCGCTAGTTTAAGATTCTTATGAATTCTACAACCACCAAGCACGGACGCCCAAAGAAATTTGTCAGGCTTCATGGGCATGCTGTCAATCATACGCTCAGCTTCTTCAAATCGGCCACATCGTGATAGTAAATCTACGATACATGCATAGTGATCCCCAGTTTTTTTTAAACCATATTTATCCATTATCGAGTGAAAATATTCAAGCCCTTTATCTACTAACCCAGCATGAACACAAGCAGAAAGAACACCAACAAAAGTTATGTGATCAGGTTGCATCCCTGATTTAAGTAGTAACTCAAAGTAGTGCAAAGCAACATCAGATTTACCATTCTGAGCATACCCACAAATCAAGGAAGTCCATGCAACCAAATCTGGCCGAGGCATCCATTTGAAAACCCTTTCTGCATTCACCATATTGCCACATTTAGCGTACATATGAACAAGAGCACTTACGGCAAAAGAGAACGGACCAAATCCAACTCTAGTCATGTACCCATGAACCTGCTTGCCAAGCTCCTCCACAGTTTGATGAGCACAGCCATTCAAAACCCCAGCAAAAGTGAAGTCATTAGGCCTAATCCCTGACCTCAACAAGTCTGCAAACAAATCAAAACCTTCTTTCCTTCTTCCATCTTCGAAGTACATATCAATCATTGCTGTCCAAGTAACAACATCTCTATCGATCATCTTGTTAAAAATGTGCCTTGCTTCCCCGATGCTCCCACATTTACCATACATGTCAGATAATGCACTCCAAACTACTTCATCTGAATCCAAACCGTTCCTTGTTATATAACCATGAATCTCTTTCCCAATTATTAAACTTGGAACTGCAGCCGCAGCAGCAAGAGCACTGGAAACTGTAAACTTATTCGATTTTGAACTCTCGCACCTGTTCATCATTCTGTACAACTCTAAAGCTTCATCGGGCCTATCATGTCTTACACAGCCCGAAATCATAGCAGTCCAAGAAAAATTGTCCCTTTGGGGCATTTTATCAAACAGTTTCCTTCCTTCTCCAAGCAACCCCGTTTTCGCATACCCAGAGATCAAAATATTCCACGAACACAAATCCCTCTCCGTCATATCATCGAATAACTTATGGGCATTGACTAAACTATCACACTTGGCATACATATCAAGGAGCCGATTTGAAATAAATAATCCAGGCACAAACCCAGATAGCTTAATGTGTTCATGGACTTTTTTACCTTCTTCGAGAGCTCGGTTCTTAAGACAAGACTGAATAAGAGACGAATAGATAGAAACAGGGGGGCTATCGACTTGATAGAGTATCCGAATTGCTTCTCTTATTCTCTTTTGCTCGCACAATATATTAATGGCTTCCTCGAATCTCCTGTCCTCGCACAAGCGATTTATAAGGCTGTCTTTGTTGTTGGTTTTGAAGAAGTTTTTCTGAATGGAAGATTCTTGGAATGGGGTTTGAGAAGAATAATGAAAAGCAATGATCTTGTTTGAATGAGAAAAAGATGACAAACGAGAGGATTTCAAGTATAAAGATCTCATCTTTTTGGAGGGAGAATGACAGTGTTTAAAGGGTTACTGTTATAGACAAACATAGAAGAAGCCCATTTTCAGTTCGTCAAAAAGGTCGTTTCAATCCGCAATTTAGGAGCACGAACTATTTCAGACGCAGCATTAATAATATTATCTAACAAACAAATTACACAACATTGCCATTGTTAAACTCCTCAATCCCTTAAGGCAAGTTCACGACGCTTAAGCAATCGGCAATGTCAGCAGTGTTAAAACTTATCAGAGCTTCAGATGGTGATTGATGCAAGACCTCAGCCTATTCCAACTCCAAAATCCAACTTCCCACCTGAGAAGGGATTCACGGGGCCACTAAATTCCAAGTACCTCTCTCTAGTGAGACAAAATTTCGATTTTAAACGAATTTTTATTAAAATATAAATTAAAATTTAATATTTTAAAGTTTTCAAAATTAATTTTAAAATTAGTAAAATTTCTAATTTAAACATAAATACAAGGAAATATTAACAGAATTATCTGCTTTCATATATATTTTTAATTTGTGTCATATACAATAGTATATAAATGATATCAACATATTATACTTAAATCTAAATTAATTTTAAATCAAAATTTCTTAATTCTATTATATGTAATAAATCTTAATTAAAACTAACAAACCTAATATAACCGAACTATAATTAATTTAGTTTTAACAAAAGAACTAATTACTACCAAATTCTCAAATGACTTTGTTATTTCAATCGTTTGAAACTCAAAGAAGTCCTAAATTATCACCAACATCTGAGTCCGTGCCCTTTCATGTTGCTTTGGATCTGGTTGAATTAGTTGTAAGATTGTGACTATTCTACAACCCTTCCTGATTTAGGAGCCAACCTGATCTAATGCATCTATTAAGAATTATTGATATCGAGTTACCAACTTCTTGATTGATTCTCGTTATTTCAATCAATTTCGTCATTTTCAAAATTCTACAATAACAACAACACTTTATCTATTGCCTTATCAGAGGAAAAATTACAAGGACATAGTAGGACTCATGCCCAAGCAAGAAGCAACACGACCAACAATCTAGGAGCATACTTCTCAACTACTTAATGGTAATATAATTTGATTATTATCAATTTAAGCAACATATTTCTTATAATCATATTATTGTGAAAGAAAGCAATATGTTCTTATTTGTGAATATGCCTTTAGTTCACCAACTACCAATCTTATAATTGCTGTTCCTCTAGTTATTGGTCTTGTCGCTGCTTCTCCAATCGTTTTGGACCCTCTCTTGATGCTTACTTCTCTAGTAATTGGCCCTAAAGTTCCTAATGTTGAGACCTAAATATAAATGCATCATATTAACATCATAAAATTTAAAATAAGGGTTTGAGTTGAATGCCTATTAAACAACCAAAAAAAATAATATTTACCTGTATTAATTGACTATAAAATGTTAGTAAAAGCAAACTCTAGCCCATATCATTTTGTAACAAAAGAAGAAGCCCGATGATACCATATTGCCTCACCATATGTTTTCAAAATTTGAGAAAAAAAAGCATAATATATGAATTAGATATGAATTATGCAATAAATAAATAGGTTGTATATGCATCTCTATTATTGCTCCCAAATAGCTTAATCAACATCATAATTAAATTAAAATGATAGCTAAACCATAAGTTACATACATTGATGGGTTATTTGTTAGACTATGCAACATTACACCTTCTATTATTGTGTTTTGAAGTTCTACATTTCTTACGTTTCCACATTTCCAAATACAAATGCCCTTTCTATAGCAATCAATTAACCAATGCTTCAAGTTTTTGTTTGAAGTGATTAACAACACTAATAATATATTTGTATAGATAATTATATATGTCCTGTGCTCAACAACTACATCAATGGTCTTTTCCTAGCTTGCCAATATGCTTTCTATCCCATTTACTAATTCATATGTTTCACTCCTATTCCATACAATCCTTCATTGCATTTCCTCTTTCTTATTTTTTTTCTAGCTTCTTGACGACTATAAATATAATATTTGACTTCCATCCATATGCGCAGACCCTTCTTTTATCATGTCTTTTATGATTATGGCCCTTAATTTTTCTAGCATACTAATCCTTGTTCTATCTATGGTTCGCAAAATCCATATATTAAAAGTCTCACCCAACAACTAGACAGTTTGACTCAAATAACTAGTATATTCTAGCCCAAGTCTCCTTTAGATATTAAAACAAAGCAGAAGTACACGTAGGTTTAGTTTTTTCTAGTCTATTTAGTTACTCATTTAAGTCTTTAACATATATTGACTATACACATTTTTATAATTGCCTTAATAAGTCTTTTATACTCCAATTTATATGTTGCGATAGATACGTTTGGCATATAATCACACATTCTCTTATATGTATTTGGTAATATGACCTCAACAATTCCTACTAATCCCTATATATGTCAATCAACATAAGTCTAAATTTAGGTAATATAAGGAAATATTATGAAAAATTACAATAAAATTTACATTTACCTTTTGTATATAAGAATTTATTGCGACTCTACATCCATCTTTTAATTCCAAGTTAGTTGATAAAAATATCATAAACCAATTTGATGATTCAATATTTTCTCTTCCACTATTGCCCATATTATAGGGTACATCCCTCTATTTCAATCCCTTTTAGCTAGACTAACTAATTGACATTGGAATTTTGTCTTAAAAAATGACCATTCATTTTAAGTATGAGCCTTAAGTGTCTCTATCTTGCTTTTATGGTTGCAAAACAAATATATAACCTCTTAAATTACATTTATGGTGTTTATTGATTCCTTAAGAGTTACAACTCTACAACAAATTTATGATTGCTAACTTTTAACTTATCGATATAACTTTGAAGCTCGAAATATACACTAGTATAACATATTGCTTTATCTTTCCTCAATTTTCTCTTGTCAACCTGTATATACTTAAATTCACAAATATATTTATCTTTTCTCTATATTGTTCAATCATCATAGCAATAGTTATACTAGGCTTTTCCATAATTCTTTCATTGAAGTTTCTACCCAAGAACTCGGCTAATACCATTTTAAGTTTATTAGTTATGAAACATGTATGATCGAGTCTATATGTCTTAATTTTGAAACACATGTCATTCGTGTTAGATGATCCATATAAGTCCCATTTATGTCCCTCAATGCATCATACTCTAATTCACTTAAACTCATATTTTTTATAAGACATTAAATGATATTGCTACTTAGTAATCAAAAATAACATATTTGAAATCTTTAACTTTAGAAAATTCCATACCTAATGTCCACTATGATGGTCCACCATTTGATTGATGTTTAATATTCTATTAGGTCTTCTTAATGACTGCCATAGTTTCTCCCCATTAGGATATCCATCATTGTCAAGGAAGCTTCTATAGTCAATTAAATCAATCTCCATTAGTTAGTTTTACGTCTTCAATTAACACATTAAATGTGTTTTTCCTTCTTCAACTTCATTATAATCTTCATCATATGAATCAACATTACCAAATAAATTGTATTCACCGTTATCAATATTTTTAGCACTACTTTCTTTTTCAAGATTATTTGCATCTTCAATATATAAATCCTCCAAAATGCTGTAATTATTTACTTCTTTAGGCACATCACTATAAGGCCCAACATCTTAATCAAGCCTAACATCATCTCTAGTAATAGCCAAAACTGTTGAAACAAAAATTAAAGTTTCTAGCTTATATGTAATATGCACATAAATTTTCCCATATACTTAACATGCTAATTAATCTAATACAAATAGCATTTGATTCAATGAATCTTAAACCATGTTAAATCTAAGACGTGAAAATTTATAATAGGCCTTTCCAAACTGTTGGCACCCAAGATCCTTCCCCATTTCATAAATCCACATATAGCTCTTAAAATCAAGGTCAACTTTATTGAAAAAAGCTTGATGGCCATCCTTCATAACTTAAAGTAATTTAACTTGAAAAAGTTCTCACCATAAAATAACCTTAAGCTTGCATGCTAAAACATTATAACCTTAAAAATGAAAAATACATAAGCAATAATAGCAGATAAAAATCATATTGAAATAGGAAGAAATAGGCCTACAATAAAGATATAATACATAGTATTGTATGTATCTTTTACCAATTAGGTCAAAAGTATCACAACTTTCATCTCATATAAGTTAAAGTCCCCATCAAAACAAATCAAAATATTATTGTTAAATGAGGTTATCAAAGATTCTTTTTAAAATTCATTATTAAAAAATGGAACATAGGTATGTAGTAACTGTTAATTAGTTATTAAAGAGTCTCACTATCTTATGGGAACTATTATGGGCATTAGAACTTAACAGTAATTAGGCACAATACATATAGGTTGTAGTTTAACTCTTTCTTATTACTAGTCCAAAAATCTTCAAACTTAGCTCAAGAATCTAAGTCCATAACTTCCTTATTAATTCCACATCAATCTCTCCAGCTTCCTAAACTATTAAAATTGACCATGTAAGCCATTAATTTTGAAATTTCTCTTTTAGATACATAACAATCAAAGACATAATACTTGATAAATTGTAATTCCAAATCTAGTATCCAAATAAACCTTAAAATATTAAATCATCAGATATTCATGTTTTAGAAATTTACATTTATAAATAAGAAAAAAAGAGACCCAAATTTTAATATAAGGGCAAAGATATTTTTCTAGTATCTTGGTAAGAAAGAAAAAACAAAATTGTCTTATCATTATGTTTAGATTATTTTATTGCCTTTTAGATCACAAATATCAAATGAGCCTATCATGAATATATTTATGCTCTCCTTTAGTACTAGACTGCTCCTACTAAGTTTAAGTCACAGGATCTAATATGAACCCTAAGGATGAAACCTTGAAACCCAACATACTTTTTTTAAAACAAGCTCCAAAAAAGCTAAATTAATATTTAAAAGGATGGAACCTTGATCTAATAGTTATATAGAATCACAAGGTATGATAGAATCTTGGCTCATTGTTGTATTATAAGATGATTTGAAAGCCATAAGTAAATAACTTGATAAGTTTGAAAAGATCTTTGAAGAATTAAAGAGAAAATAGTTATATCACGCATCCTTAATCAAAAATAAATAACCCTTAAATACTAAAACATAAAATTTCAAACTTAAATGAAAACTATGATTTCAATTAGACATAGTCTTGGTTGTAGGCCAAGCTATGTTGACTACTAACACTCTAACTTCATTGAACATAGTTCAGAATATGCCCATGTCTAGGACCATGGATTCTTTTTTATTTTTTGAGAGTTAGGCAGGATCTAAGGTACGCTCATGGATGGAGACTATAACTTTGTAAACTAATACATAGTCTTGACCATATTTGTGGCTGGAGACCATAGATATGTTTGTAGCTTTCGAAGATGGATATGATTTGTGCCATACCTATGTTATAGACTTTGTCTCACCATTCAGTCATCCAGTAAGTTATGCAGGTTGATACATGATCATATTATACATAAGTCTCCTTTAACCTTAGATCGAATCAAGCTAACCAATGCTCGTTCTTCAATTTTTCTTGATCTTTAGCCACTTTTCTTTCCACCCCATTAAATTTGAAGCTTTTCTTCTTTGTTGATGTAATTGGTCCATGTAGCAAACTCAAAGGAATAAAGTAACTTGATTCTCATTGTTCCTTGTTTCTTTGAAAAAATCATTCTTAAATCATCGCATTCATCAAAAGAAGTTAAGTTAAAAATATTAAAAGTAGAATTTAATTTATAAGCATTATCATTGATCCATTCAACAACTTAATATGGATCATATCCTCTTTACAATTTAGATCTTCTTTAATATGAGAACCTCTCCTTTCTCATTTACATATATATTCAATCACCTAGTTCAAAGATAATTTTCTTTCTCCCTTTGTTAGCCTTGGATGCATATTCTTCATTTTTCATTTCAATATGTTGAAAGCATTTTTATGTAATTACTTCACCATTTCAACTTTCTTTTTTCCATTTAAGCTTTAAGAGAATGCATTAGTCATGATGTTTTTCTTATCTTGCCCCTACTTAATCATATAAGAAAGAATCTTAATAAACTCCATCCACTTGGCATGTTGTTGATATAACTTCCCTTTCTTTTTAAATGCTTCAAGGACTTTTAATCATTGTCAATAACTATCTCTTTGGTAAAAAATAATATAGTCATGTATCTAAAGATCGTACTAATACACGTAACTCCTTATTATAAGTTGATAATTAAGAGCAACTATATTGATTTTCTCGTTAAAGTTGACAATTAGTTAATTTTATTTCATCAAAATAACATTAATACCTATTCTAGACCCATCACACATGATCGCAAAAGTCTTTGAAAAGTTAGGCAAAGCTAATAAAGGGGAAGAACATAACTTCTCTTTACTCATATTAAAAGCACACTTTTGTTGATCAATCACTTAAAACTAATTGAATTTTTGTGACTTTAGAAAGGGAGCGGCCAGTGTACTATAATCCTTAAGAAATCTTTTATAAAAACTAGCTAAGTTATGAAAGTTATCTTATGATTTTTCTTATATCAAAATATTCAAAACGATTATTATGTTCTTAATATGCTCATTAAAAGTTTTAATATAGATCGTAATCTCATACAAAAATAAATAACCATGAATTTTTCAATAAGCATGCAAAATGTAGTTTATTAACCTCATAAAATTTAAGGTGCATTAGATAGTCCAAAAGGCATCACCAATCATTCATATAAACCATATTTCATTTTAAAGTTTAATTTTCACTTATCTCCTTCTTTTATCATTATTTGATGATATCCACTTTTCAAATTAAAATTTGAGAATATATAAGAATTATGTAACTTATTAAGCACGTCTTCTTACAAAGAAAGAGATGTTGATATCTAATAGCACGATATTTAACTCACATTCATTATAATTTGTCTTCCTTGGGAACAAGCAAGACTAAAATAACATATATACTCATGCCCTCTAATATACCCTTTTGATAAAGTTTCTTAACTTGACTTTAATGTTCCTTAGTCTTCTCTGAATTACTTTTATAGGTTGGTCGATTAGGAATGGTAGTGTCAGGTATGAAATTAATTTGATGTTCTATTCCCCTTATTAATAGTAAACTATAAGGAACATCATTCAAGAATACATTTTAGAAATCCTGTAGTAAAGAGACAAAAAATTAGGCAAGGAAACATCAAAATTTTAAGTATTAAAACAAGTCTTTTTGTATATGAGTACAACTATAAGCTAGTTTAATAAAAATCTCTCTTGATCTCATAGTCTCAAGCATAAAAGCTCATTTATTTCTTTGCTTTTCTCTTAACACTCTCTTTTTATTTTCCGTTTTCTCTTTTTCTCCTTTTTTTAATCTTTTATCTTTAACTTTCATCTCATTTTCCTTTTTTACCCTGTAACACCCCACTCTCGCGTGACCCGAACCCGATATCGTTGGTGATATCTGAGTCCGTGCCCCGTGAGGGTGGCGTACTACATCTGTCGGTCAAAACTCAGTATACAATTTTTTTAAAAGCCATTCATACGTGCGGAAAACAGTAGACGAGTTGAGCCCACGTTAAAAGGAAGCATGTTCAGTTA
>JAOTBA010000205.1:6022289-6035151 GCA_025629845.1 Erythroxylum squamatum | reverse complement strand
GAACAATAATCCATCATCCAAATCATGCAACTCATACTTTCCCTCAAATGGGTTTCACAAAAGAAGAGAGAAACCAATCTTTAATCCATAAATCTAAGCATTGGGATGGAGGTTTACCTTTTTATACCACCCAAATGGCTTGAATCTCCTTCTCTATCATGTTACAAAGGTTGAAAAAAAAAACTTGAGAGAAGCATCCATAGAGTTTTCGTGAGAGATAGGGAGAGGGAGGAGGAAGAAGATAAATTTTTTCTTATTCTCCTACTTAGCTTCTTATATACTCCCTTTTTTCACTTATTTACAAAAAGGTCCTCCTTGTTCTGGTTTTTAAAACATCTGCCCGTATAATTTCCTGTAACCACCGAAAATATGTCATACATCATTAAATTTATGTCACTAAAAAAATAATTATTCACTGTCCTGGTTTTAATGACATCAGTCGCAAATACAAATTTATTTCGGTGTACTGGGTACACTAGATACCGGAACTTCTACTCAAATTTTCTCCCAACGTTTTCAATGGCATTTGTTAATACATCCAAAAATCATTTATCTAACTTTTCATTGCTCTTTAACAGTAAATTCTACTACCCGTTTGCAATTGTCTTGCCATTTGACATTTTTCCTAATCCAGAAATTACTTTAAACATTTTTGGACTGCTCCGATCCAAAATAGTACACTATATACGATTTCCATCCAAAACTTGAAAGTAGGCATTGAAATTTACGCTAAGTCTCTAATTTACTTCAACTCAGAAATCATCTCATTTCGATTAGTAGAGCTCCATGAGTCATCAAAATACCCAATTACATTCAGTGGAAGATAACCTCAGTACATATCGTTTAACACTCACTCACTATCCCCGTCGCATATCCTTTCACTCAGTCTTTCCCCATTATTTGTCCTATAGCCTTGATTTTGGGTGGGGATGTAGAAAAAGGTCTTGCGAACCAAATGGTTCAAGAAGCAAATCGTTTGGAGGCCTCGGAAAGAAGTTATAGTAAAAAGGCGCACAATCAGACTGAACCTGCTTCGGGAAACAACCATAACTTTCTGTCAAAGTTTCTAAGTGGGATATTCTTTGGATGGATCGAAAGACGACTCCAAGAGCTACAACTCTCATGAAGACGTCTAAGGCAAATTAGTTCGTCTGAGGGTCGCAAGTAAGACGGAGACGGACGATAAACAATAATCAGACGAAGTGACTTAACAGAAATCAGATGAAGTGCTTCGTATTAAATGAACAGAAACTAAGACGACACAAAGTGAACAGTGCTGAGACGGAGTGCTTCATCTTAGATGAACAATAACTAAGACAAAGGAAAGTGAACAGTAGACAGACGATAACTTCGTCTTAGATGAACAGTAACTAAGACGAAGTGCAATGAACAGTACTGAGACGATATTGAATGAACAGTGTTGAATGAACAGTAGTCAGACGAGTCAAAGGAACAGAAATGAGATGAATCAAATGAACAGTGGACTACGTCTTACTCCTTCCGTCTCATTTCCTATCGTCTGCTTTTCCTTCCCTTCTCATATTCTTCCGTCTTATATTCTTCCGTCTGCTTTTTCTTTGACGACTTCTTATCGTCTGCTTTTTATTAACGACCTCCTATCGTCTGTTTTGGAACAGTAACTGGGACGATCCTTCAGTCTGCTTTTCTTCCTTTCACTTTCTATCGTTCATTTTTCTTCCGTCTCATTTTTAGACGCAACTTCATTCCGTTTCAGTTTTCCCTTCCGTCTCAGTTTTCCCTTCCGTCTCATTTTCTACGTCTCACTTCTTTCGGTCTCATTTCTGCTTCTCAATTTCTTTCCGTCTCATTAGTCTTTTGTCTTATTTTCAGAAATTCACATTTCCTATCTTTTATACCCGACAATAGACACTGAATGCGTGTACCACTTTATGAGCCAGTATTCATTATGCATATGCATGTATGCTAATAAGATGCATGAGCCAAACCAATGCATTTCCTTTGTCTCTCCCTGAGCACACTTGTATAATATGTCGGGTCCTCACCCTTCCTTTGGGGACGGGATGTTACATACCCTCTCCTTTTAACTTTAGTTGATCCTCATACAATTGTTTAGGTGTTAACGGTATAAGGGTAATGGATTTATTATTTATGAAAAAAGAATACCTATTAGTAATCTTTTATGGCCCTTTATCAAATTTCCAGGGTCTCCCAAAGAGAATATAGTCAAAATACATAGACATCAGATCACATAACACCGTATCATAATATCTTCTAATCAAGAATAAAATCATCATTTGTTTATTGGCCCTTAACTCACCACATTCATTTAGATGTTGAAACTTATATACTGGAAGATGTTTTATGGTAGACAAGCTCAACTTTCCAAATAAGGTAGTGCTAACTACATTTGTTGCCTAACCCCACTAATAATCATGCTACATATCTTATTATTGATATGAAATCTTATATAGAAAATATTATCTCAATAGTAGCTAACATCATTTTCTTTGAAATAAACATTTAGAATATGCCTAATCATAAGTGCCTCCTTATCCATTGGATACTCAAAACCATTATCATCATAATATTATAATGGTAGCATAAAATCCTCACGTCTTTTGACTTAGGCCTCAATTGCCTCATAGGATATTTTGAAGCTATATGCCTTATCTATTACCCTTTTGTTAAGATATTATGAAGTTATATGCTCTTTCCATAAATAACAAAAGCATTTGAGATTATGAGTATGAGTTTGGGTTTCATATTTACCTTTCACTTTGCTAGCACTTTCCCTTCTTCTTTAAGTGTTTCAGCTTTAGCTTTATAAACACTCTTGTCATCATTTTTCAAAATTAGCTTATAAAAGGGTGAACTAAATTTTATTGTGAATGGTTGCCCTTTCTTTGTAATTTTTTCCACCTTTATGGCCATATAAACCATATCTTTTAGCTCTACGTGATATATTCTACTACGTCATCAATATCACAATTCAAACTATTTATAAACCTAGCCAATCCTCCTCTGCATTAGCTAGAATCATGAGAATCTCCATCTCCTTATATTATTCCTTAATACTCCTTCGCCTTTGAGTAAGGCATTATAATTTCTAGAACAAATCTTTATGATAGTGATCCAGGATAAATTGCTTCTTTATTATTGCCTTTATATCCTCCTAATTATAAATAGTCTCTTATAATTCTTTCTCATATTTATCATGATTTAATCCCACCAAACAATAGTATAATAAGTAAACTTATTAACAACAAGTTCTACCTTTTTCTCTTTGGTATAATAGTGGTAGTAAAAAATAAGTTCAATCTTCTTTTCCCTCTTTAGTAGGCCTTCGTGTCATTCTCCCTTGAAATAAAGGAATCTTCTTCTTAATATTTCCAAGGTTGCCATCTCGCCTAGGCTCTCCCCTATGGCCTCTATCTTGTCAGTCACCTTGATGTGCAAATATGTCTATATTATTTTGTGGTAGTTGGTAATCATCTCTCAAGTAATCTCCCTTTTCACCTTCATCAAAATCATCTTAAGGTCAACTTTATTGCTAATATGCATTAGAAATGTGTAGTGATTATCCATTTTGTAAATTAGGTATAGTAATATCTTGCAACTTTAGTTGATCTCTAATATCGCGAAACATAATATTCAGGTGTTTAAGTTGTAGTTACATAGCTTGTAACATGAGTGTATCATCCTTACTTTCACCTTTAACTCTATATTGATCAATCATATTTCAACCTTTGAAATATTGTTAGAAATAATCTCTCAATACTTCCTCATATGTTTCACTCGTTATATATCACTCAATTCACTCTAATCTTTTAGTTTTGCTTTGCTGATGTTACTTACAAACTTTTATATTTACCACCCATTTTTTCATTTAAATATCTATTAAACTAACCAAATAAACTAAGGAATAAACTAGTAGTATTTAATTAATCGTAAATCTTGATGGAGGCAAGGACAAATGGGAAGATAAAATGAAAATAAAACAAGGAATTCAAAAGATTACTAATAACTATAGTGGAGTATGAAGTCTAATCAAAGTTTGCACTTAGACGGTAATCCTAAATTTCAAACACATTAGGAATATTCTTAGCAAGATTTAACTGTCATTGGATTTGAGTGGGAGCAATATATATGTAAAAAGATTCATTTCTTGAATTTTCATTATAGCTATATTATAAGCATATTATTCAGCATATAATTCTGAAGTTGAAAAGAATAATCTTTGTGGTAATTCCAAAAGAAAGTAGTAAGCCAAGGAATATGAAAAGGCTTTATTTAGTCTTACTAAGGATTAATGAGTTATGACAATAGAAGAAGATTAAACTTTAAAGAGTTGGATCTAAGTATAAGACTTAGATAATATTCCAAAAAGATATGTAGCCATCAAGAACAAATATGTTCTTCAAATGTTAAGTAAAAGATTGATGGTAGCTTTGAAAGATACAAAATATGTCTAGTGGCAAAAGGATATGCATAATCAAATAGGTCGATTATGAGGAATAATTCTCATGTGTTTTGAGGTTTACACTATTTTGACTTATTATAGTCTTAAATAATTGGATTGGATCTTAATATACATCAAATGGATATATAGACTATATTCTTAAACAAAAAACTATATAAAGGAATCTATATGGTATAATCACTTGGTTTCATTCAGAAGGGGTAAGAGAATTGCATGGTTAAATTGTTAAAGTTAATCTATGGTCTTATATAGTCTCGAAGTAAATGGTATATTACATTAGTACTATAATCATGTCGTATGATTTCAGTATGAATGAAAAAAACCACATAATACATGTTAAAAGATCCAACAATAAATGTGCAACTTTATCGTTTCATGCGGATGATATATTTTTGGTGGCCAATGATAATAAGTGGTTTGTCATGGGAATAAACAAATTGGCTATCAAGCATGATCAAAATGAAGAAAATGCCTAAGGTTGCATACACCTTTGCGATTATGATCGCTAAGTATTGTTCAAGTAAAGCTTTCTTACTATTATAAGTGACATATATATCAATGGAATACTTGAATAGTTTTTATATGCAAGATAATAAAGCATTTTTGTGACACCATTTGCCAAAGGTGAGCACCTAAGCAATAGGTAACATCCACAAATGCCACAGAAAGAATAAGAGATGTTCTTTATTTCAAAGATATAAGTAGTTTTATACACATTATGTTGTGTATGAACAAGTGCATTGAAAGACTGTACTAAAGAGCTCAAATATCATTATCAAATTAAACACATATATATCAAGGAAATAATAACATAAAGAGAAATGAATAGGTCTAGTGATAATTCATGATACTTCTTATCAATGATAATAGTTTGTTTTTATCAAATATTTGATGCAATACATGTTTAATTGAGAATTAAAAAACATTTTCTAAAATATAATTTAAATGATAATTTAGTTATAGAAATATAAGAATGCTTGATTTGAATTAAGCTTGTAAATTCTAGAATGAATGTAAATGATTGCTGAACATTCAGTTCTAGATACATGAATTGTATTAGACAGATATGAGATACCATCCTATATGGTTGATCACCTCCATTATTTTATAGGAATGAAGATTAGGCATGTTTTAAGTATTTTAACTTAGTGATAAACAAGAGCTTAAGACTTAAAACACTAGTGTCGATGTGAAGTACATCGAAGAGTGTAAAGAGGTTATTAGTAATGACATAACCTAAAGAAATGATTTGTTTCCCTTATCTGTCTTAATATGTCAGATGTGAGTTCTAAATGGTAGATTAAATAAATACATAAGTGAACTCAAGTTAGACATTAGGTTTGCCTGAACTATCATTTGTACGGTATTAGAGGAAAGATATATGCTTAAATAAAAGATAGTCAATAATGTAGCACTTGAATCATACCATACGTGCATTTTTGACCAATAAAGATAATATAAGTCATAGTATCAACTTATACTATGGGAAGATCCTTTGAAGCTATATGAACCTCAAATTTAAAGTACCTTGTTTATTTGAGTTCTAATTCTAAAGAATTGAACTAATTTTTGTTATCTTAGAATGTTACTAGAAAATTATGAATGTTTTGATAATAATGAGACATTTTAGAAAAGTGAGCTAATTTGATTCAAAAGATTGAGAAATAAGGAAGATAATTTCAAATCTAAGTTTGCATTAAGTGTTGGACCCCGTTTCCGGAGCCCAACATCGGACATGGGATCATGAAGCTTGAGCGTGGAGGAAGACTTAGAATTTGGAACTTTAATAGAAAAATCCTTCAGAAGCAAAGCGGGGTCGCCGTAGCGAAAATATGGGAGAAATCCCACATGTTCCCTTTGGGTTAATTTCGCCGCGGCGAAGAAAACCTTGGAAATTATCTTTGCCGCGACGAAGTCGCCGCATGAAGGTAAAACACTTTCAGGTCGATTACGCCGCGGCGAACTCTTGGCTTCGCCACGGCGAAAACCCCTGCAGCAAAACCCATAAACCCAGATCAACCTACCCTATTGAATGCAAACATAAATCCTTTCAACCACTAGCATCAATTCAACCCAAAAACAAATTGGATAAGAACCTAACCTCAAACAAGTTCTCAAAATCTTAATCTCAATTCCACATCCGGATACTTTGCGAAAACATGAAAGTCATAAACAACCCAAAAATATTTCATTGATATCAAAAGACAAAAGTTTTTACGAAGCTTTAATGACATTTTAAGCCACAATACATGAGTTGAGTTCGAGAACCAAAAATACAAAATACACTAGAACTAATAGAACTTGAAATGCAGCTAAAGCCTTGAAATCCCAAAAATCTAACTTAAAAAAAATACAAAGGTACACCAATTTGGAGTGATGCTGTAACTCTTGACCTACTCGATCTCTTGCTCATCACCTATATAGGGGAAGGAGAATGGGGGTGAGCTTAAAGCTAGTGGGTAACAATTTTATAACCAGTAACAAGCAAAATCATTGAAATAATTTACATTGAATCATAAGCACATATTTCTCTCATTTTCGTCATGCAATCCAATTCACAAACAACACAATTTATGCATTCATCAACTTGTTCACAAATCATAAACACATAAGCACATCAAAATGGTTTGGGTGGATCCAAAACAAAATGAACTACACATTTCTACATAATGGTCCTATGTAGTCGTGAACAGAACTTGCTATTGCAATCCCACTTAATGGTCTTGCGTAGCCGTGAACTTACGGGAGTCCATGAAGGAGCTCCATACTACTAGCGGGCAGGCGGGCGAAGTCTTTTGTCAAAGTGCACTTGACTTAACTTAGGTGACTATCATAAACCCACATAACATGTATTTCATATTTTGTTAATTTATTGCCCAAAATAGCACATTTTTTCGAAACTTGATTTCATAACCCTAATATCGTTTCCAAAAAAAAATCAATATTCTTTCAAAAACATTTCTATCATTCATTTCATAAACCAATAATACAATTCATATATAAACATGTAGCACATTCTTCAAGCATTAAAAAGCAATAAATGAACATGTATAAGGTAGTTAACAATCCTTTATTTCCGTTCTTTCAAAAGAAGCACTTATAGCTTATTACTCAATTATAAAAGTGTAACCCACCTTGAATTTCCTTACTTATAGCTTGATCAAATGTGTCCCTCATTTTGCTCCTCTTGCCTCACTTGATTTCCTTAAACAATAACCAAAATTCCATTCAATTTGGTTCAATAATTGGAAAGTTACTACCTAAACAATTGCGGACTGTTCTTATGCTAAAACAATATTCTATGCTTAACTTTCATCCAAACATTGAGATTTTAGAACTAAATTTAGACTCGATTCTCTCATGAAATTTGTAGCCCTATGTTTTTAGTTACACCAAATCAAAAATCACTCAATCTGGACATCTATAGAGAAAGTTAAGCCCAAAATACCAGAGCATGTTCGTGCAGGAAAGATAGAATTCGTCGCAGCAAAGTCAGAAGTTCGCCGCGGCGAACTTGTCCAGAAATCCACTCCGAAGACATATTTTTCTACTTTTTCCAGTTTTTAACTTCCCACTTTTCACATATAACCTATCTTAGACCTAACCCATCTCTTCTACTTCATTTTCAACTTCATTTCAAGCCAATATCATTCACAAACCCATTCATGATCTATCTTTGATCATCAACCCAAAAAATGTAAAACATTAACTCATACCATCCATCAACAACTTCCTACCCATATTCAACCTTGTTTTTCACTTCTAACTATCACTAAATATGCTTCATCTAACAATTAAGAAGGGTTAATGCTTATACTTACTTAATTTAGCTTCAATTTCTTTAAACTCTTCAAGATCTCCAAAAACCCTAATTTTCTTCCTTCTTTTCTTCTCTTCGTTCACTCTCTCTTTTTTTTCCCCTCTTTCATTCACGATTTTGCTTCTTCAATTTCAAGACTCCAATTTTCCTTTTCCCATTCTACCCTTACTTTAATGCCTTATAAGTTTTAGACTTAAGCGATCTTCCTAGAATGCCCTTTATGCATTCTTACTTCTTCAATTTAACTTACACCATATTATACTCTAACCTAACTTTTAATTTCTCCATTTAATACTTCTAATTTCTTCTTATTCTAGGAAGATCATGGACTCCATTCTAAGAAAATAAAATAAAGCAAAATAAATAAACAAATAAATGATGAAAAATTTTGGGGTCCAACATATAATATCCTCATAAAGGTCACAAATAATTTTTTATTTCTTCTGGTAGGGTTATGACCTTTTTTTTCTACATAAATTGGAGTCTGGTAGGGTTATGTACATTCATAAATTCTGGTTTCTTTCTGGATTCTGTGTTCTTTCTTAGTTCTGGTTTCTTTCTAAATTCTAAGTTCTTTCTCATTTCTGAGTTCTGATTTTTCTGAATTTCTTTCCAAAAAACGTCGCAGAATGTGACTTTTCGTGACATTTTATGCACATTTTTTGAATGTGCATTTTGTGACATTTTATGCACGTTTCCAAAAAATGTCACATAATGTGCATTTTTGTGACTTTTTATGCACGTTTCCAAAAAATGTCACATAATGTGCATTTTTGTGACTTTTTATGCACGTTTCCAAAAAAGTCACAGAATGTGCATGGGTAAATGATATATTGGCATGGTTAATGTCCAAATTTCAACATAAAGGCAAAGAAAAAACAAGGTAAATATTTTATTGTTCCTTTTGGGGTTTCTCATATTATGCTTCACATCCTTTAGGATTATGTACTTGCACGCCCTAATTTAGACCGCTTCAAAATTTTGAGATCATTTTTTACCATTTAGCTCCATAGAGTTAATGGAGCCTGAGTCCATTCGCAAAGATTGTTACTACTAGCCTTACCTCAACATTAGAGATTTACGTAGTTTTAAAATTAAAGAAATGGAGATAATCCCTTAATCTTTCCTCCGCCCTTCGGGTTATTGATATTAAATATATTGAGTCTTGAGGGCCATATTTGTTGTTGATGAAGTGTGACATGAACATCACAACTATTTGTTAGAAAGTAGATATTAAGGTAAGGAGTAAAGTTTAAAACCATGATCGTGTTGCTCTAGTCAAGGTAAAAGAGAAAGCTTTGTACTTTATAATGTCAAATACACCATGGAAGTCTAAAAGTTTATTACAACGGTATGCAAAATTTCTAAGATCGTGTATACCACTATAGGTCTAGGATTTAGATCTTGAATCTAACTAGTTATAGCCTAACTAAAACGTCAGGTTCTAGGGAGTTGTTATCTATTAGGTTTGCCCTCAAGTTTCATGTTTGGTTGGCATAAGATGCAGATGTAGAGTAATGGAGTGTTGATGGCACAAGGTTGCAGGGTCAAGATAGGGCTCCCCAGATAGTGGGTGTGGGCTTGATGTATAGAATTGAAGGGTATGAATTATTCTTCTTCAGATGGTGGTTATTGGGTGTATGATTAGTTCCTTTCATTTGTCTATTGCATTGTAATAGTAGTTTGACTAGTTCTTGCAACATGTTAAAATTTTGGCTACTTAGTCCTTAAACTACTGAGGAATGCGATGGATTCAGGGATATTAGTTGTTCCAATAACATTAAGAGAATGGTTACCGTTGTCAATGTTTATCATTCTTTCTTTGTCAGTGTTTATCATTCTTTCTTAGATTGGTGTTAACTTGGATATTTTTTAAAATCTATCTAGTAAGGAATTAGAAGATTCTGTTGGGAAATCAGGTCCGGATCTGATCCAATCGCAGCCAAATAATCACGAAACTTTTTCGTGACTTTTGATTTCCCGAAAACCAAGATCTATTTAAATCTATAAAATGATTAACACGAATCATAATAAAGTGAAATTTAATTTGTACCTTATTCCGAAACTCAATGGTAAGAGGCGTGTTGCTAGATAACAACACAACCTTGAGGTCTTGGGTTCGAGACGTGCCCAAGACCAAAGAGGACAATACCGATTAGTGTGGGTCGCGTGCAAACTTGAGGTACGTGGGGAACCACCTTCGCCCCGGTACGCAAAACACGGACCCAACATAGGGTTATTGGCTCCATAAACATAAGAGAGAAAAAAGGGGGCAGAGCCTTGTCTAGATTGAAGTTCAACCTGAATATACTGATCCGAAGCTTGAAGAACAGTACACAAAAGAAGATCAGGGTTCTAGGCTATCAAAATTCTAGCATTAGGAGAATGAGCAAGATTACTAAAGCTGTCCCATTTTGGAAGTAAAGAAGAGTAGACTCGGTGCAAACAATCAAAGGTTCTAATTCTAGTCTCTATCAAACAAACAAAAGAAGCGAGGGACTGTTTAAGCCATGCCCGAATGGCAAGCTATTTATTGGGGTGATTTAGACCCCTAACGTTCCAAAAAACTAACTCCATACTACAGAAACCAGCTAAGCCACAACCTATCTATTTCTGCTTCTTCCGAGCTTTCCTAGTCCTTCTAACTGAACATTCCCCTTCTGCCCCACCCATAGCCCCAAGACTTGCTGGTTGCAATTCAAAAGTAGGAGAGGAAGGTATACCTGTCAGGTCTGCCAGGGCCGATGGCTCACCGCTGTCACCCCTGTTGTCCGGCTGAACCTCGAGCTGAGCTGGGGGCATCGCACTGCCACCACTAGTATCTTCAGCTGTTTGGTTACAAACCTCGCCATTCACAGCAGCCGGCATTGCCTCTACACTGTCCTGTGGAATAGATCCAACAACCACCTCCTGCTGGGCCGCCAGAGAAGGAGTAAGGGTTGTTTCTGTGTCCTGACCTTGCTCCAATTCGGAATGGAGCCCTGTGGCAAACTTCCTGCCGGTCGACGCCCAAACCTGGCGCTGCTCACTAGCAGGAGGCTTCCATTCATATTCGACTGAGACTTCCCGAAAGGAGAGCTGTCCATCCTCGCTGTACGTTGCTAGTTGAAATGTAGACGGCCATACCTTTTGCAGCTCCAATTCGACGCAAAGTCTGGCATAGGTGATCCTGAACATACGAGCAGTCGGAGTATCCATAAGCAAGGGGAGCCCCACTGCACTTGCTATTCTCCCCAGGCCTTCAGTGTTCCACCGGCGCCTTGGTGATATCGGCCAAATCTCCTCCAGTTAAACTCCATTGCCTCAGAAAGAGGGGCTTCCCTTGAATGTGCCAGGGACCCCTCTCAACCGCTGACTTCATGCCTTGCTCAGATGAGAACCGGAACAGGAAATTTTTGGCATTCGTTATCAAGATCTCCTGTAACCTGAAGTCGGGCCATGCTTTCACCAGGGCACGGTGAGCCACTGGATAAGTCGGACGCTTACCCAGGAAGAAGCCAAGCAGAGCTGCGCGAAACTTGGATGCTCCTCTCTGCGCGAGTTCCCTCGGAGGAATGACAAATACCTGATTCTCCTTGACCTCCGGAGGAAAGAAGGAGAGTACCTATTGCTCTGAAGAGGCCCCGGAGCCTACTTTAACAACAGCCTTCCAGGATCGAGGGGGGTCTGGGTTATCGGGTTACTGGATAGGAGGAAGGGTGGAAGGCAGGGGACCTTTGGATGGAGGAGAAAGCGAAAGAGGGGGAAAAGGAAGGGGATTAGGAGAGAGGTCAGAAGCTAAAGTATTGGGATTAGTATTTTCAGAAGAGGGGGGGGAGGCGATTTAGGGATTGAGGGAGAAAGCTTTTTGGCTGGGAGGAAGAAGAGGAAGGAAAAGGGGACAAAGGGGGACGAGGGTTCGGGGAAGAGGAAGAAGAAGCCATTGAAAGGAAGAGGGAAAATCTCCGACGATAGGAAAGCAGCTCGCCGGAATCTCACATCGCTCGGAATCTCACATCGCTTTGTTTAATGTCTTGCTTTCTTAAACAAGTGTGGAGGAGAAACCATCCCAATAGGAAGATAGCTGTGTTTTTTCTTTCTTTAGTAGCATTACATTCTAATAAGTCCCCTCTATCTCTTTTTGCCCTGATATTCTCATAGTTCTTAAGTTTTCCTTCTTTTTTATTGAAGACAATGTGTTGTTTAAGTATGGGGGAGCTTTTCCCACTTTGTTACCCTTGTTATGCCTCATTTTGGCAATTTATCTGTTGGTTTTAGTCAATCATGCATAATGTTAAAATTTCTAAACTTGGTGATTGTGAAAATTCAGTTCTGTTGTTTTTTGCCGCGGCGTACTTGACCTTCGCCGCAGTCATATGCTTGTTTTTCGCCGCGGAAAAGTTGGTGAACTATACAGTTCTCCGCGGCGTACTTTGGTTTCACCGCAGCAACATATCTTTACAGAAATGATTTTTGTTGAAAAATTTTGCCTCAATTCAACAATTTTTCCACACTCAACTCTTATAACTCTTGTTTCTCAAAGAATTTATAAGTTTCAAAGTGATACTTGAGTTTTTGAAAATACCTCCCATTCTTTAAAT
>JAOTBA010000205.1:5985270-5998758 GCA_025629845.1 Erythroxylum squamatum | reverse complement strand
GAACAACACACGGCTAAGGGTTTTTTTTGCAGCAAAATTGAAAACATAAGGTTAATAGAGTAACATTTTATATCTCAAGATTTAATTAGCTACTTTCGTATAACACAGGGGTCGCTATAGCAATTTTGTCCACAAAAAATGTTTCAATCTTAACTTCTGTAAAGATAATACACGGCTATACGCAGAAAAACATAACAAATAAACACCCTCTATTAAATAAACGTCGAGAAATGGGGAAGATGGTTGGCGGTGAGAACATAAAAATAATGGTTCTGAGAAACAAAGAGAGAAGACGACGGCTAGGACTCTGGCCAGGAAGAGTATCGCGACAGGATTCCGATTGGGATACAGAAGTAACCCAAAACACAAGCGAACCAAAGACCAATTGTATGTACATAATACATGTCAAGGAAAGAAGACATGTTTATGCAATATTTTAATGAAATCATACCAAATACAACCTTTTTTTTCCCCGCGAGATATTCTAAGAGGGTCCTAATTATGGGAAGGCACCTTTAAGTCATCTACAGTCAGATTAATGCCCGCTCGAACCGGATAGATCCCTTGCAGAAGGCAAATCTCTGGCCTCAAGTATACCAAATGCAACTTTGATGATAGCAACTAAACTAACACAAAGATAGACGTTAACTAATTTGGTCAGCCCAATAGAATGGTACTTACTACTTCATTTTGTGAGTTAGTAAGGGGTTCTCCTGACTTAAATGAAGTCGCGGGTTCGAACCGCCTTCATGTATGTAACCGTTTAAAATTTAGAGCCAGAATTTTACCTCCCGTAAGGAACCTACCCGACTCGAGCGGAGATTAGTTTAAAATAGAAGGCTTAAAGGTGCCTTCCTATAATTGGAACTCTCCTGAAACACAAAGTAGGGGAAAAAAATGTCTCAATGGACAGATGCTGACTAATTTACCTTAACCGATGGATTGATATATGTCTTATTCTAGTGTCGGCTAATAAACTCTCACCAGTCTTGTTTAGCAAATGCACAACCATCGTCTTTTTAAGGTCTTAAATCATATAGTAATTAATTAATTCTATACTTTTTAAATATTCAGTCTCTAACTCAATTAACAAACATTAAAAATATTCTTAAGAAATTAAATTATATCAAATCATATATTTGACAAGTAAAAAATTTTAAGATGTCACCCAAGCTCCACATACCAATGATTCACGTATCTTATTATAATTTTCAATTGAAAATTGTGAATCAATTTGATAAATATCACCTTCAGCAGAGACCCAAAGTCACTTCTATTCATATTTTGTAGAAGTGTCTATGAAAATTAACGGTATTGTGAAAATTTGCATAGCAACAAGATTATTTTCATTCGGTAATTGGTACTACAATAATGTTCTTTCTACGCGTGAACTTGGTGGCCAAGACTTCTCAGACGCCTGTAATGCTTCACAAGGAAGGTTCCCATAACGATCACAATTCTTTTCCTTCATGCCGAGTCTTCTTTTAGAGTCAATCAATTGCCTATGCTTCGCTGGCATAAAAGAGATAGACGATTCCTTGGCTTTTGTAAAGTATATATAATATTCCACGTTGCGTGGTTCCTCTATCCACTGTCAGCCCTTGTCTAACTTTGCATCCCTACGCAGCTCATTTGTCAGAAGAGTTAATTTGGACATCTGCAAAGAAGATTGTAATGGCAGCGCCTTTAATTGGAGGGGCTGCTATAGGAGCAGCGTTTGGAGAGGTGTTGAAGGCAATTGTAAGCGCTAAAGAAAAGGCTGCCATGTTCAAGCCTACACTTGATGGGGTAGAATCCATTGTTGGATGCATAATTCGTGTGGGGGAAGAGACAAGTAAATGGAACGAAGCTTTGAATCGTAGAAAGGACGAGACGGAAAAGCTTATGGAACGTATCATGGAGGGAAAGAAGCTTCTTCAAGAATGCTCAAAAGTGCGGTGGTACACCACCTGGAAAAAGGCTAAATTCACAGACAAGCTTCGAGACTTTGAGGAATCGCTCAAGTCCTTCTTTGTTATTGTTGTTGGCGCTCAACAAGCAAGGGACATTACAGAAACTCTCGTCGAGGTAAAAGATATGCATGCTGACCTGAAACGATTGATTTTGAACACAGGGATCGGTGGGTTCAAAGGTTTTAGCTGTTCATACGCAATCCCAGGGCCTCCAGAGGATTTTGTGGGAATGGAAGTACCCCTGTGGGAGTTGAAGATGATGCTGTTCAAAGACGAGGTTTCGACACTCGTATTATCTGCTCCACCAGGCTGCGGGAAGACCACGTTGGCTAAATTATTTTGCCATGACAAGGTAGTTCAAGGTAAAATAGATATAACTTTTCTTCTGCAATAGTGCAGTTCTTATGGAAATGATTAAACTATATTGGTTCCACCAGATCCATTGGCTAGTAAGCATTTCTGCTGAACCGTGTCTCAATTTTAAATGTATCGGGATGGAACCTCATGCTTCATTGCCTTTTTTTCTGAATCAAATTCCAGTACCTCAGGATAGTACTCTTTTATGTTCATGTTCGAAGTTCGCGTGATTGCCTCCAGTATATGCGTTTGCTTTGCAAATAGATTGCAGATATTTACTGGCCCTCTGACATAGCTTTTCTTTTCTCTAATTTGAGCAGAGAAGTTTCAAGATAACATCTTCTTTGTTATTGTTTCGAGAAATCCCACCATGGAGGGCCTTGCACAGAGATTGTTCCAGCAAAAGGGCTACCAGGTCCCTGGGTTTCAAAGCCAAGAAGATGTTGTCTACCACTTGGAACAATTTTTTAGGAGTAGAGGGCCACGTCCTATATTGTTAGTCCTAGATGATGTTTGGCCAGAATCAGTATCTCTTATTGATAAGTTCAACATCAAAATCCCAGGTTACAAGGTTTTGGTGACGTCAAGGTCTCATTTTCCTAGATTTGATTGCACTTACAAGTTAAAACCATTGAATGATGAAAATGCCATGATACTTTTCCGGAGGTCAGCATCTTTGCCAAATCAGAATTCTGAAATTGCAGATGAAGTTGTGGACAAGGTATGCAATTACACTCAAATGATGAAGGTTCTGTACTCGTGTTTGTTTCCTTTTTTGTAAGGTAAACAAGTAATTGATTAATTCAAAAGTGAAATAGTGTAATGTACACTTAACAACCATTGAAAAAAGCAAAGGAGATCTGATGCTTAGAATGATCTGAAATGAGCTGAATTGGGAGTACTCGTGTTATTTTCTTCTTAACATAAGACATGTCTGCATCCATGATCTTGACAGATGCATATGATTAAAACAATTTCTCATTTATCTTTCAGAAAGATGAATACGGTTAGGAATTACCAAAAAGAAAACCGCTATTATCATGCAACTTAAGTGGCTGATGTACTTGTGGGCTTTAATTGTAGATTGTTAAAGGATGTAAAGGATTTCCGTTGGCTCTCAATGTGGTCGGTCGGTCTCTTCGCGGAGAGCCTAAAGAAGTGTGGCAACTCAGAGGGATACAACTGTCTGAAACTGGTTCTATTTTTGAATATGATGATTTGATTAAATGTTTGAAAGGCAGTTTGGATGCCATGGATGAAAAGGCTAAAGTGAAGGAGTGTTTCATGGACCTATGTTCCTTCCCTGAAGATCAAAGAATTCCTGTTACTGCTCTAATTGATATATGGGCAGAATTGTATGGACAAGACGATGAAGGTGAGAGTGCGACTGCCACCCTTTGGGAACTCTCCTCCGGGAATCTGCTGGATCTTATTATCAAGAGGTAGGCAGGTGTTAGTACTCATTCCGATTGAAACAAGCAAAGATTGGTAGTGCCTAAGGGTTAATGAATCATATGGTTCACGTTTCATGGAAAAGGCCTTGCCTAAGCAACCATTTTAATCTTTTACAGGAAAGACCTGGGTGGCAGCTACAGTCAGTATTTTGTCATGCAACATGATCTGCTTAGAGAGCTAGCCATTCATCTAAGCAACCTGGAACCAATCGAGAACAGGGAGAGAGTAACTGTAGATATCATCGGAAACAAGTTGCCTGACTGGTTGACTGAAGGCAGGCAGCTCAGCCTTAAGGCTCGCCTGCTGTCCATCTTCTCTGGTAGTGAATTCTCTGTCCCAATCTCTTTTACAGAGAAAGTTACTTGCCTGTACTGCTTTTCTCTTTTTTGTTTTCCAAACTTGACAACATAAAAATGCTCTGCAGATGATAAGTTCCCGTCCAAATGGTGCATGATGGAAGTACCCAAACTTGAAGCTTTGGTCCTAAATTTTCGCACGAAGAACTATACTATACCAGATTTTATATTGAAATCAACAACAATAACGGTGATAGTTCTGATAAACTACGGTTTCTTCCCTGCTGAATTGAGCAACTTTGAAAATCTTCGTCATCTCTTCCTCCTCAAGAGAATCAGAATGGAGAAGGTTATGTTACCTCCCTTCAGCTTTACATCCATGAATCTGCCTAGTCTACGAAAGTTGACCTTGGTCATGTGTACAATAGGTCAAGCTTTCACTGCTTCTACCTTCCGGTTGCCAGACTCGTTGGCAAACCTAGAGGAGATAGATATTGACTACTCCTACAACCTGACAGTATTGCCTGTTGAGCTGTGTTTTCTTGCCAGGTTAAAAAAACTTAGCATCACCAACTGTCCTAAGTTGACTACACTGCCAAAAGAAATCAGTAACTGGGTTGCTTTAGAAGTTCTAAGGCTAAGTTCCTGCATTGCATTGCCAGAGTTGCCAAGCACAATTGGAGACCTCTTTGAGTTGAGAGTTCTTGACATATCAGAATGTTTGGCAATCAAAACGCTGCCTGATCAAATAGGTAAACTACAGAAATTGAGAACATTGTACATGGTGGGATGCTCAAACAATTTTCAGCTGCCACAATCGGTGCATCTTAAGCATTTGGAGGAGGTTATATGTGATGAAGAGACAGCTAGCTTATGGGAGACCTTAAGCCCTAAAATCGATGGGTTAAAAATAAAAATAGTCGAGGAGGATGTCAACTTGCACTGGCTTTAAACAAGGGTCAAGCTTCATTCCATAAGTGAAGCTTGGTAAATGGAATTGTCGACCGAGACCAAATTCCACTGGAAAGCTGATTTCTTGATTCACAGGATGGTCTCCAATTGCAAATTCCTTAGATATTGTCTTAGTTTTTAAGACCATTGGGATGTCTCGAGTAGCATGATTACTTTGCTCCTAATTAATGTGAAAATTTAACAATTCTAATACTGTTTTATCTTGAACAAACTTAAGATTCCATGATAATAAGACAAATATGGGTAGAAATAGTCACAGGAGAGTTGAAAAAATACAGGGAGTCGGAAGAAACGGGAAGGAGGAAAGTTCACGCATCAATGACCAGCCAGACTTCGTATAGCTTTGATATTAACAAATGCATTGTTAAGTGACCATTTCACCACAATAGCTTAAGCTGTTATGTGAGATCAACTTAATTGGTTTTATATATTCACTAACACACCCCCTCAAGTGAAAACCCTTTGGGCTTGAAACTTGCACAGGCCCACTCTACCTTGTGCTGAATAATAGGTGTGTGGTAGGATTTGAACTCACGACCACTTGGTCATAAAGGCTCTGATACCATATTAAGTGACCGTTTCACCACAATAGCTTAAGCTGTTGTGTGAGGTCAACTTAATTGGTTTTATATATTCACTAACATGCATCAGGAATCAGGACAAGACAAAGTGAAGCATTCACCTAACCTGCACCACCCGATGCATCGAACCATGATTTGGATGAAGAACTTGAGTTGTTGACTGAATTATCTTGTCAGCGATGATCGAGCATGCAGTATCAACATGAAAACGAAGTAAAAGAATTAACAAAAGGGGAATTACTGTGCCAAAAGAATTATCTTTCATAATGACGTTAAAGAAGTATGGTTAAGAAAAATACTGGAAAAGGGTGAAAAAAGTCCAACAGAAAATATCAGCTGCATGTCAAGAGTAACAAATAGAGGAAGCCAGGTGCAGAAAAAGTTGCGCGCACCACAGTATGGGAGATACATACTTGCCAAAACAAAACATACAACATAAATCATGGTACAAGTACAAAAATGACAACCAATATTTGGAATCATATCGAACGTGGTGGATATCTGGTTCCGATAATTTGCAAAAGTTACCAACCCTTCACACAGCAAGATATAAAAGGTTCATACTGTGACACAACTTTGAAGAGCATATATGGAAATTTCCTATTTTGCTGCCTATATAACATACCCCAGTCTGTCAGACATTCTTTTGACCATGACCTTGATTCCTCCATATGCCCAGAGTACTACATTTCATATAGCCAAGCTCTCGTCACAATGCATAAACAACCTCTCCGCTACTATCAATATCAAGCTCAGATTCAGAATCCAAGTCTTCCATGTCATCATCCATGTCCAGAGTATCCATCATGTAATGGTTGATGCCAAATGCCCCAGCAGACGGTATTGTAGCCTCAGAAATTATCTGCATTATCTCATCAAGGCTTTGTATCGGTTGATCAGGCTCTTCAAACTGGTTTCCCATTGTCATCAGATCTGCTGGAAGATTCTTCAAAAACCATTCATGGTTCTTGATTTCTGGAATGCTGATTCTCTGTATCACCAAATATCCAAAATAAGGAGCCTTTAATCACACCATTAACAAAAGTAGAATCTTTAGTGGAGTCATTAAATATGCACAAGATATCCAAGAAGTTTGGCGTCAGACTTTGGGGTACAAAGCTCCACTTTAGTATCTTATTTGCCATTTAGTTCTCCAAACAATTCCAGATTTATCTTTTGAATAAGTTAAAAACTCCTGATATGAAGGCTAACTTACAGCTGCAGGATCAGCAACGAAAATTCTTGAAATCAGATGGCGACACTCAGGAGATATCTGAACAATGTCTGGAATAGAATACTGGACACCAAGAATTCTCTGCATGGGATAGACAAGAACATTTTCTTGTATATACAATGTCTATATGACGAGGTATTAATGGCAAACAGAAAACAATAATGTACCTGTATTGTTTTCCGGAAATCCTTTGGTCCATCAGGATCCTCAAAAGGATATGCTCCAACCAGCATCACATACAAGGTTACCCCACATGACCACACATCTGCAATCTGGTATCATGACAGGATATCAGCACTTCACTCATCTAACAATCCACAAAATCCATGTTAAGTAAAATTTTGATTCAATATTAGCCTATAGGGATCAAGTCATTAACAAAGTATTATTATTGCACAAAGACATTCCTTGGACATGAAGATGAAACAAGCTGTTTGTTTCATGCCAAGTGCAGGATTCCTGGGGGCGAATGGGAATGTAACCTCTCATTCCAGATTCTTAACCAGTTAAATGCATATCTCTTTCAGAGTCAAAGTGGTACACTACATCAGCCAAATTTCAAATTCAGAATAAGCATGATTTAAAGAAGTTACCTTGCCATCATACTCTTGCTTCAATAACACTTCTGGAGCAATGTATGCAGGTGTTCCCACTGTTGATTTTGGTTGTGAATGAAGCACTGAAGACTAACAAATTATCCACGCAGACACAAGAGAAAGAAGTAAGGGTCAAATCAACAAATAAACCAAGATTCTACCATGATACAAATAAGTTAAAGCTTGAAATTAGTTAGCCTCATCAAGAACAAAACATTAGAAAGCTTAGAAGCAAAAATATTGATAGAAGAGTGGATCCACACACAGGAAGTAACCAAAGAATCATCATACATACTCCAGAACCAACCCAGTCGGAACTTCCCCACCCAACCAATTTTTTCATGTCAAGACCTATGTAATTGGAAATGAATTGTTCTCAATCTATTTCAAATTAAAAATAAAATATGTCCAGTGGCATCACCAGAAATTGTAACTTTCAAGAAACAAGTACTACCTTTGAGTACCCAAAATCGCATATCTTCAATTGAGGAGCTGGGCTTCCATCCAACAAAGTGTTTTCCAACTTCAAATCACGGTGACACACTTGCTTCATCAACAAGCAAACATAAAAAACAAATCAACTATTCAAACAAACCAGCTGGCATCAGCACATAAGGGAAGAAAAACAGAGCAGTCTAAGGTACCATGGCATGACAATAGCTCACTCCAGATATAAGTTGTTGAAAGAAGAACCGTGCCTGAACCAAAATCCAGATTCAAACAAATTGTGGAAAAGAGACAAGGGAAATGTGTTCATGAAATTGAAACACAAACCTCATCCTCACTGAAGCGTCCAGCATTGCATATTCGCTCAAATAGCTCCCCTCCAGATGCATATTCCATTACAATTGCCAAATGGGTTGGTGTTAAAATGACCTGAGTAGATATAAAGTATAGTACCCTGGAAATTCAAGACCATTTGTGCCTAAAAAAAGATCCTAAATCGTCATAAAGAAACTGACCTCCTTAAACCTTACAATGTTCGGATGCCTAAGCGATCTATGATTAATGATTTCTCTTTTAACATTCTCATCAATCTGCAACAAAAACCCAAGATAAGCAATCTATCAGCATTCAACAATAACATTAAACCCCAGCTGAAAACTTATAAGCTAAAACAACAACAAACGCGACACTTCAGAGTTTTAGGCATTCAAACACAACTAGAATAAAAGCGCAAGAAAACTCACAACCGAATTACCAATAGAAGAATTATACATCTCAACCATCAAAACCCCGACTTTATATTCTTTAAAGAAAATTACAAAAGAGGAAAAACATACAACTGCTCACACAACATTTCTAAACATGAAGTCAATAATTACAGATTTCCCCGACCATAATTACTCGGAAATTAAATAGCAATTTCTAAGCGAACTAATTAAACTGTCTACAAGTCAACTTCGACATCCATTAATGAGCGGAGCAGATATTCACTCCAATCCATACAATAAATTCGTTAAACCGCGTAAGAAAAAGTTCTCCATGAAAAAATGAAGCAAAAAATCTGTAACGAAAAAGCAGACCTTATCGCCTCTCTGGATATACTTGACAGCAACAAGGTCTTTGGTTACTTTATCTCTCATAAGCCTGGCCACGCCGAAGTTACCGGAGCCGATATCTCTGACGAAATCGTACCGGTCACTGTCATGCATGATTGGCATATCCATGCCGGGCACCGCAGTGATCGCCGGATTCCGATCCATCTGCGTTTCTGAAGGTGAGAGCTTACAACCCGTCTTCGTTTACAGCCACCGACGGATAAATCAGCAAAAACGTGAAAACTCGAGAATCGCTCACTTGGAGAGAGTGGAGACAGTCGGTTCCAAGTTCAGCTTAGATATTACTAGCGAGTAGCGATCAGTCTCTGAGTCTCAAGTCTGACCAAAAAAGTGAGGGAGAAGACATTTCTCTATTTCCTTTTATGATATAATGTGCAGGAGATAGATATTTACTAGAGAGAGCAATGAGACGAAGCGAAGTTGCAACTTTTATGCTTGAAAAAGTAAGGAAACGGCGCCGTTTTTTGTCCTGAAGGTGGCTTTCCCAATCCCAGCGATCTTCTTCTCGCGGAATTTGGGTTTGTGTTCTTTTGTCGGATAGTTTGGACACTTTTTGAGGTTCTTTTGTAGTTAAAAACACCTGCGCGATCAGGTGTCCCATCCACGTGCTCCGTTTGGGTCGATTAATCGGACGGTCCTGATCTCATCATTCCGATCGCGATGCCAACATTTATTATTTTCAAATATTTCTAATATTGAAAATAAATATTATTTCTAATAATAACAAAATTTTAATGAATATTTTGACATTGCAATATATGATAAAATATTTATTTTATTATAACCTAATCAACCTTGTCCCATCCCATCTAGACTTATTAACTTTTCATTATTAATATGATGTATCCTTTTTGTATGCAGCCGTTTAAAATTTAGGGTCAAAGCTTTACTTCTTATAAAGGATTTATTTGACTTGAATGGAGATTAATTTAGGTGTAGATGGTTTAAAGATACCTTCCCATAATTAAGACTCGCCTAAAACACCGCGTAAAAAATCAAATATATATATATATATATATATATATGATGCAAGTGTATGTACATTTGGTAGAAGGATTCCTTACTTGAGATTCAGGAGCCCACCGATGACGTGCTCTTTTTCTTTACTCTTAAACCTTTCTGGTCAACTTTTCCAGACAAAGCCAATACACAGTAGACAAGTTTGTATAACAGTGAGTGAAAATATCTACCTCGCCAAAGAAAAATGCCCTTCCAAGGATTTTCATCTATGTTACTTGCATTTATCAATTTAGAACTCTGACTGTATCTTCTTTTGCCCACAGTTCTCAAAGGACGAGCCATTACAAACCTGGAGTTGGAAACTGTAGTGCCTCATTAATGCGTCATATGTTCTTATTATTATGCTAATAAACAGAGAATAACCAAAACAGATGGTCTAATCTCACGTACTTGTTGCCACTATAATTAGAACACCAAATAAACATGCATAGTTATAGAAAAATAACTTTTTCTATAAATTGAAGCCGCAACTTATGTTTGTGAATAGGATGTGGATATCTTTTACTCATTAAAAAAATATTATTTTAAATTATTAAATAAAAATTATTATATAATTAATTATTATACATATATTTTTATGACTATTCTTATGAGACTATGTCAAAATTTAACATGACATTACCAATATAACAAAAAAGATCTATCAGTTTACTTTTTAAAAACATCTTTGATTATAGCAAGACATATAAATATAAAATTAATTTGAGTTACCATATAATTTAGTTATAATAATTATATGAATGTTAATGCATGTGGAATAATCTGGTATTTAATTTTTAATATTATAATGTATTTTTAAAAATATTTATAATTTTAAGTTAAAGATTAAGAAAATGTTAACAACTATTGTGCGAATCAAACGGTCTTAAAGTTGACAAGTAAGAGTGCCCGGATCTCTGTCAATTTGTGAATTTAACACATTTATACATCTCTTTTAACCTTAATAATAATCATATGGTGCATGAAATTTACATAATTAGACATGTAAAAATATTCATCAGAGTAGACATTTGTGAAAAAGTCAAACTATGATTAACTTTTATACCATATTAAAATTTCATCAATCTCTATTTAAAACAAGAAGAAATTGTTTACATATAAAGAAATTCGTATCTTCTAATAAAACTTTAAAACATTAAATTATAAGATCACTTTTATATATAAACCATCTTTAATTTTTTTGAATAAATTATATTTAAAATTTAAAATTTTACTCAAATTTTATTGTTATTCAGAATTATAAATTATATTAATCAAATGTTTAAAGTTTTAATTTATTATAAATATAACTTGCAATTTTCATAATATAAAATCTTTTATTCGACAATTATTCTCTTCCAACATTTTCTTTTGAGATTGTTTCTTGATAATTTTTTCGCTATTTGAATACAACTTATGTTCGGTGTTTTCTCTATTTTCGAGGTTAAAGATTCCTGCAAAAGAAAGAGAAAGGAAGCAAAGGTTTGTTGTACTCCAATCGTACTGTTTGTAAATCATTAAACCTATTTAAATCACATCACAACTCAGCCTATCATGAATTAACATGTGTATTCCAGTAACCTCTTTAACATAAACAATAACATCATGAAAGAATAACCATGCACATGAATGAAAATACTCATGCACCTAAAACTTATTCATGAAAAGCCCACTTTGTATATATCCTTTAATGCATGTAATCCTCCAAGTATTTTGGACTTTTAATGATCCACGTAGGACAACCCATATCCCAGGTTCTTTCTCGAACTCCATTTCCTGACTTAACTTCTTATATTGGGCCTCAAATTTGTTGTGGCCCTCTGGAGCCTGGTTATCAATATTCTCTTGCGGTTCAAGGGCCACCTTGCCCTCAAGGTGATAAGTGCGATAGAGGAGGTCCTAATCTTCCCAGGTGGTTTCTTTCGAGGGTAAGCTTGTCCATTATACGAGAACTAACATTCGTGTGGGAGAAACTGACTTATCCAATTTGGAAGCAAGGATGATAAGAGGTTTGATTAATGGACAACCATCTTTGCATTGGGGAGGCAAATTGAGGACCGATGCGCGTGGTAGGTCCATTATGCAATTTAAAATGGAACAGTGAAAAATCGGGTGGATTTTAATAGTAGGTGGTAAGGCTAGGCGATAAGATACGACACCACCTTCTCCAAAACTTGATAAGGACCATAGTAGCGCTTAGCAAGCTTAGAAGGGATAGTAGGAAACAATGTAGTTTGTCCATAAGAAGGAAGACGAACATAGACTTAGTCACTGGGTTTGTAATTAACTTCTCGACATTTTGAATTGCTTGTTGTTTCTTTTTCTCCTCAACTTTTAATAACTTCTTCCATAAAAATGCGAGCAATGCATCATGATTATGAAGTGAAAAATCCATAACTTCATTATATGAGGTTCCTAGGACATATTGTGGGATTGTTGTAAATAGCCTCAAATCGGGAAATTCCTGTTGTTGAATGCACGATGGTGTTGTAAGACCACTCAGTAAAAGCACGAAATTTTTGCCACTGTTAAGGTTTGTTATGAACAAATGCTCGTAGGTATAATTCCAAGGTGCGGTTAACCACCTCTGTTTGCCCATCGGTCTGAGGGTGGTATGTCGTGCTCATGAGCAGGCGAGTGCCATTCATCTTAAAGAGTTCTCTCCAAAATTGGCTAACAAGGATGGGGTCTCTGTCGGAAACTAAACTCTTTGGCATCTCATGTAATTTCCTAACCATTTCCATAAATAGTTATGCCACCTTGTAAGCTGTATAATGCTAATAAAGAGCACCAAAGTGGGCTCCGTTAGAAGATTGATCGACAACCACCAAGATAACGAGGTGCCCGTTCAAAGTAGGGAGGCCAGTAATGAAGTCCAAACTCAAGTCTTCCTATTATGCCAAGGGAATGGGTAATGGCTACAAGAGTCCAGTTGGTTTTTGAGTATCGTACTTAACTTGTTGGCAAATTCGACATTCTTGAACAAACTGCTTAACATCATTAAGCATGCCAGCCTAGTAAAAATTTTGTTGTAATCATTGAAATTGCAACATCCTACTACCATAGGGTACATACCCAAACATTCAGGAACATTCAAGTACATATCCTATGATAATGACATGTTAGAGCAAAAACAAATCCAACTTACACCTGGCATCAACTAACATCATTTGAAAGTCAGCAATTTTTTTTAAACATTCATTTCGTTTATCCACAAAATTTACACTGTTTCCTTAAGACAAATATTTACACAACCTCGTGCAGGTTCTAACAAAAACTACAAAATACAAGATACAACACTTTTGGGGCCAGCTGACAGACCTCTGAGCCATGACTTAGTCCAAAATGTTCTTCTAATCCAGAATAAACACTAAGTCTCCTGTCTTGTACGTGAAAAATCACGTTGTAATTTTTATGAGTTTTGCGAACTCAATGAGTGAACCATCATTGATGATTTCACCGGATCACAAACACATAATACACA
>JAOTBA010000205.1:5967185-5977755 GCA_025629845.1 Erythroxylum squamatum | reverse complement strand
ATCTAGCATAAGAAAGATGAAAACTTACCTTTAAAAGCTTGATTTCCTCTTCTTTTTCTTCTTCTTTCTTCTTCCCTTTAAGTTTCCAACGATCTTCTTCTTTTCCTCTCCTTTGTTCACGTTTTTTTTCACTCTCCCTCTTATGTTCTACGACAACTCCTCCTTCTTCTTTCTAATTCATTAAACACCAAAGCCTATTCTTTCCAATTTTACCCTTCACTTACAAGGACTATCCCATTTTGCCCTTATTTTGTCTTATATGTCTCTACTCCTCCATTTAACAACACCTAACTTAATTCTATTTCTAATTTCTAATTTCTAATCATCCTTACTAATTTAAAGACTCAAAATAAAATGAAATAAATAGAAATAAAAATAAAAATAAAAAAACAATTAAATCAAAATAAAGAATAAATAAATATAAAAAAAATTCGAGGCCCAACACCACCAATAAAGTAAAAGAACATCCTATTTATTTCATACTCGATGCTATTATCCCTAATTAACCACTAGCCTATAAAAGTAATATAAAGGAGACAACGAAACGATAAAGGCAAGTTAGGGATATTTTGTAAAAAAAAACATGTTTTACATGGCACAAGTCTATGTGTTATTCATGTATTATTTGTTTCTAAGAAGGATGAGTTGTGAAGGATGTGTGCTAACTATCAAATTGTCAATAAAATAATAATAAAATCTAAATTAATTACATAATTCTTATGTGTTCACAAAAATTAATTTGAAAAGTATATATCTTTAAGATAGGATGAAAAAATGATATAGGTAGAAGATATACACTAAAATGAAATATTATATGAGTGGTTAATGATGCCTTTTGGATTATTTACTTTACCTAATATGTTCATGAGATTAACGAACCATTTTTAAAGTGTTTTTATTAAAAAAGTATAGTTATCTATTTTGATAATATTCTTATCTATAATACAACTTTAGATGAGTATGTTGAGCACGTAAAAATATTTTGAATGTTTGAAGATAATAAAAAAAAATATAATAACTAAAAAGGTGTTCATTTTACACAGATATAAAGTGATTTTTCTTGAATTTAATACGAGTGCAAAAGGGGTATAGGTAGATGAGGAGAAGGCTAAGGCTATTTAAGAGTGACCTACACGTAGATTTACAACTAATATGAGGAGGTTTTATTGCCTAGCTAATTTTTATAGGAGGTTTAAGAAGGATTTTAGTACCCTAGTTGTACTCCTCACTTAGGTTGTCAAAAAGTCTATTGATTTTAAATGTGGTAAACTAAATTGTAATTTTAATTTGAATAAAGAAGGAATTGTTTTACTCCTTTATTAGCTTTTTCTAACTTTCCTAAAACTTTTGAAATTAAGTGTTTTGTATTGAGAATAAGTATTGATATCTTTACATATAAAAAATTAACTAGTTTCCTGTTTTAGAAAGAAATTTAATAAAGTTGATCTTAATTAATCTAACTTATGACAAGGAGTTTCATGCATTAGTGTGAGCTTTATAGACATATAAACATTATCTATGGTATAAAGAGATCACTATTCACACCAACCATGAGTCCTTGAAGTATTTGAAAAGGTAAGAGAAGTTAAATCAATAACATGCCAAGTGGATGGAGTTTATTCACAAGTTTCTTTATATGATTAAGTACAAACAAAATAAGAAAAATGTCATGGTTAATGAATTATCCCAAGGGTACACTATAATTTCTATATTGTATGCAAAATTGTAAGGCTTTAAAGATGATAAAGAATTATATGAGAATGATGATGAATTTATATGTATCTTCAGGGCTTATAAGAAAACAACTTTTGTAAAATTATTCAAGTATGATAGGTTTTGTTTAAGAAAAACAAATTAAGGGTGTGTAGGAGTTCTTTGAGAGAGTTATTAGTGCCTGAGGCCTACGGGGAAGGTTGATGAGTTATTTTGTCATTAAAAAGACTTTAGATATTTTTCTCAAACATTTATTTTGGCCTTACATGTGTCACAATGTTGAAAGAATTTGTGTTAATTGCATCACATGTAAACAAGCTAAGTTTAGGATTAGGCCAAAATGGCTAAATGAACCCTAATGTTTACACTAATATACAAAATGGACTTTAATGTTTCACGGTGCTCAAATTGAACCCTAACGTCTGTAAAACGTTCAAAATGAACTTTAACATTTGGAAAACGTTCAGATTGAACCCTAACCACTAACGGTGTTAGGGCACTGTCAATTATCTACTGATGTGGCCAAAAATTTACTGACGCGTAATTTTTTTCAATTTTTGTTGTGGGACCCACTAAAAGCTGATGCGGGCATTTTTAAATAGAGGTGGGTCCCACCTCTAACTTTAAGATATAATTGTTTACCTAGGTAGCTCTAAATTATTCATGTCTAGGGCACCGTAAGCTGCTTGAAGTTTATCTTTTAAGTCAGTTTTCGTTTGCAAAGCTTGTTCCTTGAACCGAACTTGATAGCTGGATGATTCCTTAATCATGTCCTTGTACCTTTCAAACTCTTTTTGAAGTAGGATTTGCTGCTCTTCAATGAGAATCAAAGACTCAATTCTCTTAAATAAAGGTGCAACTTTATGACGTTCTTTATAGGTATATGTTTGTGCTTTAGCCAGAGTAATATTCTTCATTTCCAGCCATTTCATTAGGAGACAAATACTTTCATCTTTTTCCTTGTTTGAGAGACTTTTTTTAGTCTTAACTTCTCTAAGATTTTGGAGCTCGGCTATTCTAGATTTCAAAATAAATGACATTACAAAACCCTCCTCATTTTGTAACTTCAACTGCACTATCTCAAAAAGACAGTTCTCCGATTCCTTTTTGAGCCCTTCCACTTCTGCTTCTTTAAGCTCTAGTTTAGATCTATATTGATTTAGTTCTACAATTAACTTTTCCAGTTGTGAGATCCACTCAATGTCTTTAGCTTTAAGATTTGCAAAACAATCTTTTTGTATCTACTCCACACGTTGAAGCTTGTTTCAAAGTTTTGCAATAGAAGAGTTCCCCACATCACGAAACTGAGTTTCCTGGAGTTCTCAAACGCATGCAAGCAGTTCTTGAATCTCCTGCTCTAGCTTCATTTTCTCTATAAAACGTCTTCTTTGTGGCTAATGCATATATTAGAGCAACAATTTCTTTGTCTCTCTGAGCGGTCAAACATTCAATTTTTGACCAGGGTTGCTCACACTCATTTAAGACATTCTCTAAACATGATTTAAATTCAAAATTTTCAACTTCCAAATATTTCCTCTGAGTTTCTTCTTGAGCTAGGGCTTGGTTGCACATTTTCAACCGGTTACCAAGGTCTTCTGAAATTATGCTATGAGAATCCAAGCTTGTCTGCAGTGAACAAACCTCATCAATCAATGTAGACTTTTCATGCTCCCATTCTTTCTTGCTGTGTCTGAATTGTTTTCGTAACTTTTCATTTGCTTCTTTTAGATGTTTAAATTGCTCTTTCTTCCATTCTAGCTAATCCTCAACCTTCTTACTCTCCTCCTCTAACTTAAGAAGCATGTCATCTCTTTCTCTCAATTTTTTGGGTGCTTTTATCTTCTTTTCTGCTTCTGAAAACTCCTTTTAAGAAGCCGACAACCGTCCTTTTAAACCTTCATTCTCTGCCATAAGCATATTGATCTTTTGCTCTTGATCAATGCTTTTCTCATCCAGATCATCCAAAGCCAGCACCAATCCTCTTTTTTCCTCCTCCCATTTTCTTCAGTTCTCTTCACAGTCAACTAAGCTTATCAGTTGCAGTGCTTAAACTTCCAATTATGGACTCTTTTTCATTTAAGCTAAACTGGACATCCTCACACTTTTGCTTCAACACAAAGATTTCCTCTGCCTTTTTATTTAGTTCTTAGGATTGCTTGTCAATCTTCAAAGTCGCTTCTTTTGATTTGATGAGTCTTTGATTGCAAGCTTTCCTTAAATTTGCAGATAAATCTTCTTTGCCTTTTAGGTCTGCCTTGAGCTTCTCTATATCAAGTTTAGCCTCGTCTAAATCTTCACAGATCCTCTCCATTTCCTTCCTTTTGAGTGAAAACTGATGAAAGAACACCTATTTGTAATGTAAAATTATCATCAAAATAAACATTAAAAAATAATTATATTGCCTAAATGCAGTGTTAAAGCTAGAGTGGGACCCACTTCTATTTAAAAATGTCCACGTTAGCTTCTGGTGGGACCCACAACCAAAAATTTCAAAAAAAACACTTCGATAAATATTTGGCTACGTCAGCAAATAACTGACAGTGCCCTAATACCGTTAGTGATCATGGTTCAATCTGAATGTTTTCCAAATGTTAGGGTTCATTTTAATCATTTTACAAACATTAGGGTTCAATTTGAACACCGTGCAACATTATGGTCTATTTTGTACATTAGTGTAAATATTATGATTCCTTTAGCCCTTTTGGCCATTAGGATTATGCCACATGAGTTGTATACACTTAAGTTGACATCTCTGTAGCTTTTGTTTTGGCTTTGTCTAAGTCCAAAGGTAGTAAAGGTTTTATCTTTATTATTATTGATAGGTTTTTTTTGAGAAGTTATATTTTATTGCATTTAGTAAATTGATGATGCATCCAATACACCTGAATTATTCTTTAAAATTGTACAGCCATATGGTGTTTAGAGGAATACCGTGTTTGATAGAGATGTTAAATTCCTTAGCTATTTTTAGAAATGTCATATAGAGAAAGTTGGAAACCAAATTATTATTTTTAACCACTTATCACCCTCAGAAGGATGGTCAAACTAAGATAATAACTCTTTATTGCGTGTTATCATTTAAAAGAATTTAAAAATTAGGAATATTGTTTGTTGTTCATTGAATTTGCATAGAATTGAGTTATTCATCGTACTATTGATTATTCACCTTTTGAGGATGTTTTTTAATAAAAACAATTAACTACATTAGATTTAGTTCATTTATCTATACACAAGAAGAGTAGCTTGGAAGATAAAAACAAAGTTAAAATGGTGAGAAATGAAGAATTTGCATCTAAAGCTAACAAAAGGGTGAAGAAAATTACATTTGAATAATGTGATTGGGTGTGGATGCATATAAGAAAGAAGAGGTTCACATATCGAAGAAGATCTAAATTGCAACCAAAAGGAGATGGTCCATTTCAAATTATTTAACAAATCAATGATAATGCTTATAAATTAGATCTTTCATAAAAGTACAATATAAACAATAATTTTAATATTTCTAATTCAATTCCTTTTGATGTAGATGAAATTTGAGGATTAATCTTTTCGAAAAAGGAAGGAAAGATAGGAATAAAGTTACCTTTGATCCTTTGAATTTGCTAAGTGGACTAATTACGTGAACAAGGAAGAAGAGGCTTTAAGATGTGCTTAATGAAATAGTGAGAGAAGTGGCTACATAATATGATAAAGCCAAATTGAACGATGAGCATTTACTACCTCAATTTAAGTTAAGGTTAGAGAAGACTTGGATATAAACAAAGCCTCTTATATAGTCTTGCGTAATTTACATAATTTGTTAGGCAACTTAATAGTGAGACACGGTCTCAAACTCAGGTGTGACCTAGACCATATAGTAATTCATAAAGTTACAATGATATTAGTGGTCTTAAGTTATGGATATGGCCTATATAGTGTCTTATTTTATAAGTGCATAGAAGGATTCAAATAAATAATGGGTTTGGCAATAAGGATTGCTATAGTTAAATATTATGCTTTTTTGTCCACTCTGACAAGCCTAAGTGAAGAGTAATACTATACTCTTTCTATATGGTTAGTTGTAAGTTCTATGTAGTTGAAAGACCATCTAAAGACATACTTTATAAGCAACAAGGCAAGCCACAAGATTATGTGGCCTTATAAAAAGTCATATAAGGGTCAAAAGAAATCATTTGACATTTTACAAGATGATTCAACTTTAAGCTAACACAAATACTCTATCTTAGCAAATGTACAATAGCCATCACTTTTGAGAAGGGACTAAAAAGATATCAACTACTATGTAGATCCCTTTAATTAGATCAAGGTATAACTTTAAAGAGGTTTAAATAAGGGTATAAAATACGTAGATTTGGAGAAAGCAAAATTATCCCAAAATTGAATAATATATACCTTACTATAGACAAGCATAACCTTACATATTCACTTATAAGAAGCTCAAAACATATAAACTAAGGGTCTCTCTTAGAATTGGAAGATATGACTTAAGTGATTAAACGAGTATGAGGTCCCAAGGGTATGGAAAGATCAACACCTCAAGCCTTTCTTTTACTAGTCTTGTGAAAAGATGGTAACCGTGTACTATGTTTTTAGATAAAAAATGAATGAAATAACTCATGCTTAATATTAAACAAAAACATATAAGACTTAATAAAAGGTGAAGCAAGAGATAAGAGAGAACTATTAAATGAGAAGCAAAACAACGTACTTATAACATAACAAACTAATGAATAAAACGACATGTCATAATGAAACAACATATTTGTAATAGAACATACCAATGAGCTTTTAAAATAACACTTTCTTACGGAAAGATAGACTAATGAGCTTTCGAAACGACATATCCTTACAAAATAATAGACTTAAAAATACAACATACTAACAAACTTTTGAATAAGCTAATAACATAATAAAATTGCATATTTTTGAATCTATAATTTATGAAACAATAGACTTACGAATTGTCAAGAGATCAACTAAATGAGGTCGGGACACAAAAAGATAATAAACTGAATGAAACTATCAAATAAGATCTGAAGGTGGGTCGCTCCCACTCGTTGTCGTGCTCACGCTTGCGATTTCAGCTTACAGAAGTGATTTTGTTGTCGGCAATATTAAGGAGAGATTAAGGTGAGCGACAAAGATTTTGAAGGGTGCAAAGTGTGCGGGGTGATTTTGGGAGATTTTGGAGGGGTGATTTTGGGAGAGCGACGAGGTTCATTGTTGAGTGGGAAACACTGGTGCGTGATTCTGGGATTTGCGTGGAGGAGAAGAGACTACCTAGCCGCCACAGCAAAGAGAAGACCTAATCAATCTCACCTTTCCAAATATGAATCCAGATCTAGATCTAAAGAACTTCAACTCTCTCATGCCCTAAAACCTCTGCCCTCTCTTTTTGCCTAAACTTTCCCCCTTCTTTTTCCCCTTTCGAACCCTACCACATATGTCATCTCTGACCCACCTCCCCCGCCTTTGAGGCTACAACCTCAATGGCAAGCCTTCTGCCCTCCCTTTCTAGCATCGTGAGAGGGGAATCCTCCATATCAGAAGCCGATTTTCCTGTGCACCAAAGAAACAGTAGCGTCTCATTTGGTAGCTAACTGCAATGGTAAAATCCCTAGCCACTGCGAAATTGTAGACAAAGACCTAGCCACATCCAATATAGTCAAATCATGGAGGAACAAATTGAAGATCGTCCACCACAAGGAACACTCAAGCATTATCAAAATATGCTCAAGGATGGAGTCTTATCTCCATCGATCGAACTGTTAATAGCGGGAGTTAGAGCTTGGTCCACGTCTCTGTTAGGCTTCTTCTGGTCCAAGCGTCCTGCATTTTCGGTAATTAATGCTTGGGCAAAATCAAGATGGGGAGAGAAGGGACTTGAGAAAAGCAATGCTTAGGTAAGACGACTCCATTCTGTTCAAGTTTGTTGATAGCACCATCCTTGACGAGATTATAGAGAAGGCCTCGTGGCACGTGGGAGGGCAACCCCTCTTCATCCAAAAATGGAGGACGGGACTGGAAATGAACAGAGGTAAGATAGGCACCTTGCCATTATAGGTATAGTTCTATAATGTCCCAATGGAGTTTTGGACCATTGAGGGGCTTAGCTACATGGCTAGCTCTTTGGGTAAACCCATTTGTATGGATTCCCAAACTACAACAATGAAACGACTTTGCTATGTTAAAATGTGCATTGAAGTATCAAAAAAGGCCTCCCTACCTGATTCACTTCTCATTCTTCGGTTGACTGTCAAGGGTGAACTGGAGAAGACTGTCATACCCATCTACTATAAACCAACGAATGATAGCAAAGTTTGGAAGCTTACAAGTAAGATGTTCCAAACTGGATGGCATGATGAGTTATTGGATTTTGGTGTAGTTGATGATAAGAATGGTGCAATAAATGAAGATAGGGGAGCTGTTTGTGAATCACCCTTAACAGAGGCAGATAATAACATTAGTAGTGTTGTAGAAGTTGTTAATAATGTGGTCGATGTTGTTGAATATGCAATGGTTGCTGTTACTGGTGTAGTTTTCTAATACAACCCATGTTAGGTTGTCAGAGATAGCCTTCTTGCAACGAATGAAAATACTAGTGTTGTTGCGGTAGACGTGCTTAATGATGTTGTGGATGTAGTTAATGGTGTTTTGAATGAACAAATGGTTCATGTTGTAGACAATAGTAATCAATTAGTTGGTTTAAGGTTTGAACAAGTTGTTACAAATATCTCCCAAAAGCAGCCAACTCTTGACAATTCAAGTGTAGATAATGTGGAGAGTTTGGACAGTGAAATGAATAATTTCACCTCCCAATATTTGAAGCATTGTCAAATAGATTTGGCCAACACGTTGACTTCATTAGCAACTGTTGGACAAACTGAGAATCAGGGGATATGGGTCATCTCTCAAGAACAAGCAGAGGATTGTGATACTCTATTAGCAGTAGCCCATTTTCCTAACATCCCTGGAGATTTTCGCGTGCAATCCAAACTGACAAAAAGGAAATCTACAAGGAAAATAAAGCCAAATCCCAAATACTAAGGGTCTTCCCCTAAATAGTGCAACATTAGGAGGTTAAAGGACTCTCATAAACTAGAAATGGTGAATGAGCTTTTCCATAAAGATGAAACATCGATGGTGCCTATAGTTGGTTCTTGTTGTTATCTATCTTGCAGACAGTTATATTACCTTACTTATGGAGTTTTTATTTTTGGTCATATTGCAATATAATGGTAGACTTAAAGTCATGAACTCGTTGTAACTTATATTTATTTTTTATTATAATTAAAAATCCTTTTTATTTTTTTAAAAAAGTTTCACCAGCAAAATTAAAGCAAAAAATTTTCAAAACCCTTTTAACAAATATGTATCAGTTTAGTATAGTTTAAAATTGAGTTTGTAAAACCATAACTATATAAAGTGAAAGTTTTAAATTTAAAATAGGATTAATAACATATATGAATTAGGTGATTAGAAACGAGTCCAAACATCTACATTGAATTTGTATAAACAATAAACAACACTTAAGACTACCTTTAGATTTATGACAATCTTTTACTTGAAAATAAATATTAAATTATAAGGCCATCTAATTAAAAATGAGAACAAATTTCATAATTTCTTGTATAATACAGTAAATTTTTATAAATTAATAATAACTTTAGTCTATATTTGAATTAATGTGCTAAATTTAAATCTTGATTAGTAATTCTTATTTTAGGTAACAAATCTTCTATGATCTTAACATTATTCATTTATAGATGGTTGGGTCGGGCATACAAGGCCCAGGCCCAGGTCCACATGTCCACGGTCCGTTCGTATGTGTTAGTCTCCCATGCAAACGTAAAGACTTACGTAAAGACCTAAACCTAGCATCTATTCCACATATAAGGTACTATTTCTCCATGATAGAGGTACGACATTACAACCCTAGTTTTCTCTACTCTCAGCCACCAAAAACTCTCTCAAAAGACTAACTTGAGCGTCGGAGGGGCCTGCCGGCAATCAACCCCCGGCGAGCCTTATTTGTTTTATAGGTATTCAACAGCCGAAGTCACACAAAATCATGGATCCAAGCTGCAACATCCAGCCTCAACAGAATCCGGCAGAACCAAAATCCATTTTTAATTCCTCTCTAGTGATCATTGATCTTTGCATCTAAAAAACCCTAATGAATGCAATGCTTTTATTTTCTTTCTTCCATTTTCTAATACAAGCCTAGGTTATTTCATCTTTACCTTCTCCTTTATACTCTCATGATGTGATTTTTATTAAGTTTGTCTAGATTTTTCTCTCTTTAGTTTGATATGTTTCAATGTCTTAAATTGCTTCCTTCTAAAGGTATGTCAAACTAGATATATTGACCCCTTTTTTAATGCTTTTTGAAATATGCAAAGTGAAATTTAGGATTCACCTACATGCTTGATAAATATATGAATGATGACTATTCTTTTTTCTTAAAACTAATGTTAATAGTTATTGTTATATATGTGAATTGTTGGCCCCTGAATTTTTTTTAATTTAAGCATGATTTGATTAATTTGGGTTCTTGATAGATTAAATTGCATTGGGATTAATTAGCATGGTAGTATTAATAAGGTAAGGTGACATGAATTAGGTGTCATGATCTAATTAATGTGTTAGAAATTGGTAAGGCTCATTAAGGGTAAATTGGGCATGTCTGTTGGCCCCTGAATTTTTTTTTATTAAGCATGATTAGATGATTTTGGAGTCTTGGTAAGTTAAATTGTGTTGGGATTATGTAGTATTAATAAGTTAGGTGGCATGGGTTAGCATGAATTGAATTGAATTAAGGAGCTAAGTGAAAAAGGCTTAAGGGTCTAATGGGCCT
>JAOTBA010000205.1:5947431-5958952 GCA_025629845.1 Erythroxylum squamatum | reverse complement strand
TAGGGATCACAATAATAGTGGACCATAGGCATCTCAATAGGGATCATATCATTAGCCTGTTTTTAATAAAACAAAATTACAATTGATTGTAGCCCATAAAAATATATTCTAACATTCCATCCTCTCCTTGACTTTTGTTGGTATAATAAACTCTCGAGACAACACTCTAACTGAAAATCAACCTGTAGTCATCAGGAAAACTTGGCTCCATATGGTAGAGGACTGTAGTCTTGAGTCCAAGCTCAGCTATTGCCCCTTAAGTAGGACCTTTGATATCCAAGTCGTAGCTCTTCCTATTGACACGCTCAAAGCTGGTGTAGAAAGGTGGAATGTGACACTTAAAGGCTATTTCTTGGATAAAAAGGTCTCCTTTCCAATAATGAAGTCTTATGCTCATAATAACTGGAAACAACTTGAACTCAAAGACATACTCATCAATAATAAGGATATTTTCTTCTTTAGATTTTCCAGCAGCTCTTTAACGAGAAAAGTACCAGAGTTAGGGCCCTTTCATGTTTAAAACATGCTAATCCTGTTCTAGAATTGGTAACCAAGTGTCATTATTAAGGACATCAAACACTCTAATGTACCAATCTAGTGTGTGTGCATGGTGTCCTACTTGACTACTGAACAATGCTAACCACATTACCACAAGAAGGGTTTTTTAATTTGGCTTCTTACAAGAATTGCTGGTTGATTTCTTAAATCTAAACGTCTCAGCTAACCCCAGTAGATCCCATTGAGAAGGAAGCTTCTTAGCAACTCTAGTCATTGATCTTACATAATTAAACATAGTAACTTCAAGTCCTAATGTAGCTAATAAGGTTGAGATCTCTGATTCGAATACGTCAACAATTGTCCCTCAATTGGAATTAACTAGTCTAAAAGGTCTTGATAACATGAAAGACTCTCCAAGTGGAAAGCATACTAGTCCCACGACATTCTTGAAAGAAGAATAAGAGTTTAAATATGTAAGTCGGTGAAGATTTAGTAGGAAGAAGAAATCTTCTTCCTCTGATCTAAACACATTACAGTCATAACTTAAAATGTTAGGGGGATTGAATTCTTCCTTTAAAAAGCTTATACTTTAAGACTTTATTTTGGAAAATAAGCTTTCTATATTCGGCATTTTGGAATCTATAATCAAATGTGAAAATTGCAATATTCTCAATCTGCTAAGTTATTAGAAGCTAGTGGAAATTACAATGCTTATCCCAATGGCAAACTCCTAATTCTACTCATTGAAGATAAGCTTCAAATCCTTGACTCCCTAGTGATTGATAAAATAGTTCATCTCAAAGTTTGTTACAAGGAGTTGATCTGACTACCAGCATATTAATTATTTATACATTCAACTAATCTTTCCAAAGAACTAACCTATGGAAAGAACTTAGGGAGATTGCTACAAGCATGACAGGTTTATGGCTTTTGTTGGGGTATTTCAGTGCAACCATTTATTCGGAAGGAGCTGAAGGCAATAAGTCAACTAAAATATTATGTGAAGATTTAAGTAATTGTCTCAATGATATAAAAGTTAATGACTTGCCTTTTTGGGGTAACTCTTTTTACATAGAGTAATAAAAAAGGAAAATACCTTCCTCCAGAAAAAACAGGATCGAGGAGTTATCAACTCAGAGTGGTGTTAGGCCTTACCCCATATTAAAGCCATTTTTCTCAATACAAGTTTCTCAGACCATTCTCCCATTTGAGTGTAGTTTGCTAACACCAAAACTCATAGCAAAATTCCTTTCAAATTTAACAACTTTTTAGATAGTCTTGTATGTTTCAGTCAAGCAATTATGAAGATAATTGTAGGGACCAAATAATTTATCTTCACTAAAAAGATAGGCAAGTAAGGGAGGAGCTCAAAGCATTTTACAAAAAAAAAAAAATGTTGGTAACACTCATCATCTATTGCTTATTGCTAAAGCTAAATTAGAAAGCCTTAGTCTAAGCTTTACAAGGACCCCCACTCATCAACTCTTTAAGATAGAAGAGGCAAGTATTGTATAACTTTATTTAAGCTATTAACTTTGACTTCTCTCTGGTGAGGCAAAGGTCAAGAATTATTTGATTAGAAGAAGGTAACAGAAAATCTACTTTTTTCCACAAAGCAATGATCCCTAGACTACCTAGAAATAGAATTTCCTCAATCTAAAACTCAATCTCAATCTTAACAACTCAAAACCAACTTCTTAAGGAAGTTGTGGAGCACTTTTCCAATCACGTGGGATCTCCATCTACTGCTTGCTTTTCTCCATGACTAATCGAAGAAATTATTCATCATCAAATTACATCTTAAGAAACTGATCTCCTTTTTAAGCTAATGTCAGCCTAAGAAATTATAAATGCATTACAAATCTATGCTACCTTTTAAAGCACTAGGGCCTAATGGAATAAATGCAAACTTCTTTATTAAAACTTGGACTATTACTAATAATCTAATTATGGATGCAAGTTTAGAATTCTTCAAGGAAAGGAGATTGCTTAAGGAAATTAATCGCTCTTTTAAAAGCAGGGAGTAAAAAACTAGGAAAGATTACCGCCCTATAGCATGTTGCAATTCCATCTACAAAGTGATCTCCAAACTAATAATTGATAGAACGAATTATGTTCCTCAAACTCACATCGCTCATACTCAGGGAGCTTACATTCTAGGCAAATAAATTAGAGATAACATCTTCATTGTTTAAAAGATGTTTAAGCATTATTCTAGAAAGTAAGACCTCTAGAATAGTGCACTTAGGGATAATTTTTAAAAAGAATATTATATAATTGATTGGACATTCATCATCAATATACTAAGCATATGATTTTCCTGAAGTTTTTATAACATAGATATGGAAATGCATTTTAATATGTTATTTAACATTTTGGTGAATGGAGAACCATCTAGCCTAATCAAAGGGGCTAGAGGCATCAGACAAAGGGACCCTTTATTCCCTTACCTTTTCTTTTTATTCATGGAAGTGTTTGATAAGTTGTCGGGAAGAGTTATAGAGAGAAATGATTCTTCTAATGCTAGATGCAAGAAGTTAGGAATTATAAGCTTAAACTTTGTTGCTGATTTGATTTTATTCTCAAAAGCAGAAAGCATATCAGTATCCTTCCCCATCATAGCTCTTAAATTTTTTCAATAAGTTTTCTGGTGCATCAATTAACAAAGATAAGAGTGTGATTTATATCTTAACAAATGCTAGCAATATAAGCTCATGGTTAAAAATTATCACTCAATTCATACTACTTCATTTGCTAATACATTACCTTGGTGTGCCAATCTCTTCCACCAAGCCAAGACATGTGGATTTTAAGCCTCTCATTGACAAAATTCTAACCAAGATTAACAATTAGAACTTGAGGGCCTTATCGTTGGTATCCTTAGCTTTATTAAAGTTTAATGGGAATCTCATAAGGTCTTTCATCAAGGCATCACTAAAACAATTGGCATAATCCTTAGGAGGTTCTTGTGGTCAGGAAACAATTTGAATGATCTAAGAGTCAAGATAAAATAGTCTGACGTATGTCAACCAAGGAAATAAGGTGGTTTGGGAATCCTTTAAACCAAATTGACAAATCAGTGTTATTAACGATAATGTATTAGAGGTTATCTAAAGATAAGAAGGCTTTGTAAGTGAAGTGGTTACAAGCCTACTACATCAAGGATGATAGCTTTTGGAACTTCAGAATTCCCACAATTCCCACTAATGCCTCCTCAATTATGAAGTTCATTGGTAAAGCTAGATACAATATAAGGAGAATGCTTTAGCTAGTTTGGCAATAGTGAGAATACTACATGTTGGTTTGATACTTAAACTCCATATAGAACTCTTGTTCAGATTGGAGTGTCGGATCCTTAAAAAGTTTGATTCATCAGAATGCTAATATGGCTCAGGCCTTGTCATTGATCAAATACAACTCAAATTCCCTTCCTATATCAGGTGTAATCTTGTTTTTAATTAACTTTAGAATTTAGAGGAACAATGAAGACAAAGTTATTTGGAAACCATCAGCTTCTAAAAAATATTCATAATTCATTTAGAACCTTATATAAAGAAGCTATTATGTAAGTATCCTGGAATATAGTGGATAGTGGTCTGGAACAAGGATCACTTCCCTAAAGTAGCATATACCTTATAGCTGGTAATTCAACACAAACTTCCCATTAATGGAAATTGTTTTATGAATGTATTGTAATTATTGGAAATGAAATTGGAAATTGTTGAAAATTGTTAGAAATGAAAATGAAATTATGAATGTTCTGTCATTATTGGAAATGGAAATTGTTGAAAATTGTTAACAATGGAATTGGAAATTGTTGGAAATTGAATTGAAATTATGAATGTTTTGTGATTGTTGGAAATGAAAATTGTTGAAAATTGTTGGAAATGGAATTGGAATTATGAATGTTTTGTCATTATTGGAAATGAAAATTGTTGAAAATTGTTGGAAATGGAAATGGAAATGGAATTATGAATGTTTTGTTATTATTGGAAATGGAAATTGTTGAAAATGGAATTGGAATTATAAATGTTTTGTGATTGTTGGAAATGAAAATTGTTGAAAATTGTTGGAAATGGAATTGGAAATTGTTGAAAATTATTGGAAATGGAATTGGAAATTGTTGAAAATGGAATTGGAATTATGAATGTTTTGTGATTGTTGGAAATGGAAATTGTTGAAAATTGTTGGAAATGGAAGTGGAAATTGTTGAAAATTATTGGAAATAGAATTGGAATTATGAATGTTTTGCGATTATTGGAAATGAAAATTGTTGAAAATGGAAATGGAAATTGTTGGAAATTGAGTTGGAATTATGAATGTTTGTGATTGTTGGAGATGGAAATTATTAGAAATGAAAATAAAATTATGAATATTTTGTGATTATTGGAAATGGAAATTGTTGGAAATAAAATTTGAAATTGTTGGAAATGGAATTGGAAATTGTTAGAAATGAAATTGGAATTATAAATGTTTTGTGATTGTTGGAAATAGAAATTGTTAGAAATTGTTGAAAATGGAAATTGTTGATGTATGTTTTGTGTTATTATATATGTTAAATGTTTTGAATTGTTAGCTTTTGACTTATAGTGAATTGTGTTCCATGAAATTGAATTGTGTGTAATGTAATCATACAGAATGAGTTATATTATATAAGATGGATATGCATATTGTGAATTGAAATTATGTGTTATTTATTTTTATGTGTACAGATAAATGGAAGAAAGTTCAAGTACTCCTGATCAACCCACTCTAGGAAGATACAATGATCTAGCTTGGGCTCATGCTGCATTGGTTCCCGGTGTAAGGAACCATACTATTTGCTTGTTTTGTAATAAGCATTTGAAAAGTGGAAGAATCACCCGATTAAAAAAACATTTAGTTGGGGTTAAAGGAGATATGAAACCCTGTAAAAAAGTAAATCATGATGTGAAGTGACAAATGAAAACATTGCTTGATGAATATCTGCAATAGCCCAGACTACCCGCCCATAGATATTGTCCGCTTTGGGCTCCAAGCCCCTCACGATTTTGCTCTTCCCGCACCAGGGAAGACGCGCCGATGGGGAGAGATATCCATATCCTTATAAGGTACACTTCGTTCCCCTCTCCAGCCGATGTGGGATCTCATCATCCACTTCCCCTTAGGACCCAACGTCCTACCCTTACATATCGAGTTGAGAATCGACTCTGATACCACTTGTAATAGCCCAGACCACCCGCCGCCCATAGATATTGTCCGCTTTGGGTTGCCCCTCGGGCCAAATCCCCCCTCACAGTTTTGTTCTTCCCACCCTTGGGAAAATGTGTCTATGGTGGAGAGGTATCCATACCCTTATAAGGCATACTTCGTTCCCCTCTCTAACAGATGTGAGATCTCACAATCCACCCCCTTAGGGCCCAGCATCCTACGCTGGCACAACAGTTCAGGAGCCGGTTTTGATACCATTTACAACAGCCCAGACCACTCGCCCATAAATATTGTCCGCTTTGGGCTCCAAGCCCCTCACGGTTTTGCTCTTTCCACACCAGAGAAGACGCATCTATGGGGGAGAGGTATCCATACCTTTATAAGGCATACTTCGTTCCCCTCTTCAGCCGATGTGGGATCTCATCATCTACCTTCCTTAGGGCCCAACGTCCTACGCTGGCACATCGGGTCGGGAATCGGCTCTGATACCATTTTGCAACAGCCCAGACCACCCACTCACAGATATTGTCCACTTTGGGCTCCAAGCCCCTCACGATTTCGCTCTTCCCACACCAGGGAAGACGAGTCAGGAATCGACTATGATACCATTTGACAACAGCCATACCACCCGCCCATAGATATTGTTCGTTTTGAGCTCCAAGCCCCTCACGGTTTTGCTCTTCCCACACCAGGGAAGACAAAACCGTGAGGAGCTTGGAGCCCAAAGTGGACAATATCTATGGGCAAGCGGTCTAGGTTGTTGCAAAATGGTATCATAGCCGATTCCCAACCCGATGTGCCAGCGTAGGACGTTGGGCATTAAAGAGGGCTGGGCCTTAAGGGAGGTGGATGATGAGATCCCACATCGGTTGGAGAGGGGAACGAAGTATGCCTTATAAGGGTATGGATACCTCTTCCCTATAGACGCATTTTCCCAAGGGTGGGAAGAGCAAAACTGTGAGGGTTTGGCCCGAGGGCAACCTAAGGCGGATAATATCTGTGGGGGGTAGTCTGGGCTATTACAAATGGGGAGAGCAAAACCGTGAGGGGTTTGGAGCCCAAAGTGAACAATATCTGTGGGCAGGTAGTCTGGGCTGTTGCAATATCAATATAAGAGAGATAGAAGCGAAAGGCTGCATTTTGAAATTGGTAGTAGAAGTTCATTTTCTAGTTTCCGTGGTGATTTTGGAAATGTTGAAGGTGGAAGTGGTAGTAGTAGTGGTACTGGTACTGGTAGTGTTCCATCTCAGGCTCAAGAAGAAGTACCTGAATCTGATGTGAGGAAAAGAAGAAGGCAGTTGACTAGTTTCTTTGCACCATGAACAACTCCTGGAGCTCAACCTTCAATTCGTAGCGCAATGCGCAATCAAGAGATGCGGCTCACAATGTCGATATGACAGTAGCTAGATGGTGGTATGATACAGGTTCGTCATTCAATGCTTCTCAGTCTTATTATTATCAACCTATGATGGATGCAATAGCCTCTTATGGTCGAGGATACAAATTTCCTTTGATTGATGACTTAAGAGGTAAACTTTTGAGTTGTGTTGTTTCTGAAATTAGAAGTTATTTGGCTGAAATAAGAGTGAATTGGGGTACTTATGGATGTCCAATCATGTGTGATGGTTGGACAAATAGGAGACAAGAGCCTATTATAAATTTTTTGGTTTATTCTACAAATGGCTTTATGTTTTTGAAATCTGTTGATGCATCTAGCCTTATTAGAAATACTTACCCTGCATTTGGTTACTGTCCTCAAGGGTGAGGATAGTGGACAAGGACGCAAAAGTTCTGTCCTTAATGTTGTTTGCTTGCTGTCTTCATTAATTTCTGTTCCGTTCTCAGTGGACAAGGACAGAAATTTTTGTCCAATCCAAAACTGAGGTACAGACAAATGTTGTCCTACGGATAAGAATGAGAAAAGACGAAACTCACCCTGTTCTATTCGAAACCTACACACGTTATCCTCTGTCGCACCTCGTCTTCTTCCATCTGCTTCTTCCAACTGCTTCGTCTCTGTGGCACCTCCTCTTCGTTCATCTGCTTCGTCTCTCTCGCACCTTGTGTTCTTCCTTCTGCCTCGTCTCCAGAAACGTCACTCTCCCTTCAAGCGAACCCAGCATTCGACACTTGAGCCTCTCTTCTGGGTAAGACGCTTTTCATCCCATCGTGTTTGTTCTTTTGTAATACGTAATGGGTTTCGATAGATGAGGTTTCTTTATGGAGTTAATGTTTGGTTTTCCATCAAGACAACCGAAAGTCTTGAAAGGCCATTTTGAATTAAAATCTGTCGTCCTCTTCTCTGCTTTCACAGAAACAACAGCATTGTTAGGAGTCCCAATCAGAAACCCATTAGACGTCTTCTGCTAAAAGTGGTAAGTCCTCTATCTTATCTTGATCTGGGAATATACTTTGTTTGTTATGTACACATACGTGAATGATTTGGGGATATACCTTTTCATAGTTACAATGATTTGGGGAAATTATTGAAATTAGGCATATGTTATGATCAGTGTTAGGCATCAAAATGGAATCTTAATAGAGTGTAAGGTGAAAAGTGTTGCTTCATGTTGTGTCTTTTTTCAGTGCTCAAGTTGATTCCCTATTGCATACATCAGTTTTCCTTCCTTTTGTACCGAATAAAATGATGAACTTAACCCCATATATAAGATGAAATTTAAATTATTTAATGAAGAAGTCTAATAATCATGAATACAATTATATTTATAGAGAATACGTGTGCACTTATATGGATAATATAAAAATTAAGATCAAATTGCAGTTGTTTCAATTCTCTGATTCCCAGGAATGGTCTATTGTAGTTGTTGTATATCTTTCAACTCTCCTCTAGCAGTGTTGACAAGTGGTATGTGTTGTCAATAGCGTTATAAAGAGTCTTCATTTTCTGCTTGATTAATTGCATCTTTTTCGAAAAAGATAAACTGCTTAGTTCCTTAATGCAGTCCAAAAAAGATAAACTGCTTAGTTCCTTAATGCAGTCCATGAGGCTTCCTCAAACCCATCTAGTTACATCACAAATTCATTGAACCTGAATGGATGGGTAATTCTCTCTGAATGGATGGGTAATCCTCCAAATATCTGCCAAGATTCGTGTAATGAATACAAACTAACCTTGTTCCCTTAGCCTCCTCAATTCTGATAATGAAATTAAAATCATTTGACAGCATCCATGGGTCTGTAATGAAAGTGGCGATTTGTTTGATGTGATTCCATAAGAAAGTTCTCTGGTATGCACTATTATATGCATATATGAAGGAAATACACAATTTTTGATTGAGCGATCCAATAGCAACCTATAAATGAATCATTTGATCTATTATGCTAGATGAGGTAATGGATAGAGCATTAGAGTCATACAAGACAAAAATTATGCCATTCGGATGACAGGAGATGATGGATATGTTTCACCACTTTGTTGGAAAATAGTTCAACATATTGTTGCTCTCCCTTCTTATTCTCGTTTCCAAAATACCAGCCAAGATAACTTTATTCTGTAAAATGATGTCTCTAATCATCAGTTGTTTATTAGGGATATTAGGCCCTCTTACATTCCAAGTAAGAAAATTCATGCAACTGTCTCCCTAGGGAGACTTTTTTCTTCCTATTCAATCTTTGCCTAGTCTGAGGTAACTGCTTTTTTTAGCCAACATATTCGTTGAATTTGTTCACCAAATTTCCAGAATTGCTTTCTGCTGTATAGCTCGCGATAGGTGCCATCTTTTATGCCATTGTTTGTAATACTTAATTAGTTTTATCAATGTTCACGTTATGCTCAATCACCTGCACTGTTATGTTTTCCACTTCAACATTATTAGTTGGTACAAAAGGAGTTTGGATTGATGCAATTTCTGTATTAGATTTCACCACCTTATGTGCATTATGAGCAATTGATATACTTGCGTCTGCTACTCCAAATTCAACAACTTTGTTGGTTGGTACCAAAGGGGTTTGTACTGTTGCAATTTCTCCACTAGCTTTCTCCACTATATGAGCTGTTGATATGCTTGCATCTACTGCTCTGATTTCAATAACTTCATTGACGACATACTTCTCATTAGTAGTTAGTAGTAATTCATAGTATCCGTTTGATTTGAAAGTCCTCTCTATAGGTATCCATTTATGTTTTTTGTAATCTTTAGCCTCCATACGTATGTTACTTACAATTGATCCTCAATGGGTTATAGGTCCTCTTTTAACCTAGTAAATGGAATAATATTAGGTAGATCAATTAAAGAAGTTCCAAGGACACTGCTGTTGAATATTACAACACTAACCCACTGTTTCATCAATAGGAAGGCAACCTCTACCAATTTAACGTACTTAACTCCTTGTCTGGCAGATATTATGTTTTTAAACGATCCTTATGGCACTACCATGAAGTTCATGTTTTGATCTTCCATTTGAAAAGAAGTTTATGCTTCTTTGTTTCTTCTTATTCATGTTGTGCCTTGTTTCCTCTTCTCTGCTTTGTCAGAAACACCAAAAGCATTGTTGTTGGTCGGAAACTTGCATTAAATCTTCATCAATCTTCTCCCATTCGAAAACTTGAATTAGACAACTTCTTCTCAAAGTGGTAAGTCGTTCTTTATCTTACCTTGATCAGAAAATATTCTTTGTTTGTTGTGTATACATATGTGAATGACTATTAAGGGAAGCATGTGCAATTTGAAAGAAGTTTAACTAGAATGTTTGAGTGATCATTGTCTTATTGCATGGAGATAAGTTATTCATTTTACTAAATGATGGGTTAGAATAGGAAACCATTTGATAACTTAATTATTTATGCCTTTATAAGTTTGAGATTCAGAGCTATAATACTGAAAGTGAATAAAAACAATTCAGAATTTAATGAACAAATCAATAATGTTGATGGGAGATTTAAACTGTGCACTTCACCGTATTAAAGCATTATCTATTCCTTAATTTGGTTTACATTATTGAATGTGAACTGAGCATAGTTGGTAAGGGTTCTTCTAGGTTTCCCAATATTCTTTGAATGTCCATATTAAATAAACTAAGCAATAGCTGATCTCCTTTACTTTAGCCTTATTTAAAAAAATATGTCTAATTAAAGCCCCTTCAAAGGAAATTGTCAACTATGTTAGAATGCAAATTATCTACTCACATATGTATACACTCACTCAATTAAAAAGTACAGATTTGTTGTGCTTTACTTTGATTTAACTTGTCAAGGTAGGCTTGTTCAACATAATGTCATAGGCATTGGAAAAGTTCATTTTGAGGATGTTATTCTTACTAATCCTTCTCCTTGCTCAATGCCTAAAGATGTCAAGCAATTCTTACTATTCTCTACATATTTACAAATGTTACTATTCTATACATATATACAACTGTAGTTTATGATCATTATATTGTATTCTCTTTGCAGACAGTTTTTCTTACAAAATTGGAGTCAATGGATCATGATCGTATGTTTAAGTGTTTGGCGTTGTTTGAGCTTTGGAATTGGCAATTGAATTTGTTGAGAATGTTCATATTGTTATGCTTGTATGTATACACAAAAAAATGGCATAGAAGTGAAAATGCTAAAGGTGGTAGGGCATTAATAGTACCAAACAGGGAAGCTAGTATATATAGGATTTTGCATGAGGGTGATAGGAATAGCCAGTGGGATTTGAGGATGGACAGTAATGCATTTACATTGTTATGCCAAATGCTTCAGGGCCATGGTAGGTTGAGGAATAATGGCCATGTGCCCATTGAGGAAAAAGTCTTAATCTTCCTAAGAATATTAGCACAAAATGAATCTAATAGAGTATTACAAGTTCGGTTTATGAGGTCAGGAGAAACA
>JAOTBA010000205.1:5924510-5935761 GCA_025629845.1 Erythroxylum squamatum | reverse complement strand
TGTAAGCATTTATTTCATGATGGATATGAATTATGAAGTTATGTATGGAATAGAGTTATAAATTGGTGTATGATTTTAAGTTATGAATTTGTTACGATTATAGAATATGAATTGTGATTGTGTATGAATATGAGTGGTTTGGGTTTTGGATTGAATTATGAAATTGTATATTGATTTGAGTAATGATTGTGACTTGTGATTTGGGATTCCGGACAGGAGGTCCGATGAATTGTGTTGATGGATGGGACTTAGAAGTGTGTTTGAAACCATTTGCAGGTTTTTGAGATTTTTAAAATACAGCCGTTGTGCTGCCCAATTTTTGAATGGATATGTGTATTAAGTGTTTATAAAAGAAAAGAATAATAAGATTTTGAGTAAATTGATGAGATATGATAGAAATTGAGGAAATGATTTTGATTGATGATGCATTTCCATATGGGAAATTAAGTTTATGAATTGATGATTTCAAAGGGGAATTGAATAAGTTGCTTTATATGAGATTGAATTTTTAGATGAATAGAATGAAAAAAAAATTATACCGGTTTCGTATTGGTTTAGTCTAAGGTTTCCAACGCGATAAGCTTTCTAAAGTTCACGTTTCGGATGTCGGAGTGTGATTTTTTGTTTGATTGAACTGCTTGTTTTCTTCCGATTCGATTATTCGATTCATTTTTTATTTTACGTTCGATTCGTTTCACTTTGTTATTCATTCTTTCGTTTTGATCCGATTTGCAGTTTTGGTTTTGTCCGTTCGATTCTTTCGATGTATGATCTCCGTTCTTTCGTTTCTGATACTTTGTATTAGATCTCGGATTTGTTTCGCTTGATCGTTCCGATTTCTATAAGCCACTTTGTTTTCGTTTAGTGTTCCGTTTTTTCGGTTGGGGTCCGGTCCCAAAATCGGGTCCCAACAGGAGAGGCATCTTTGAGCAAGGTTTAAGCAAGGATTTTAAGGTGGGTGATATATTTATAGTTGTTGTGTAATATGGGCAAATTGCCTTGCTTGTATATTGTGTGTTAAATTGCTTGTTTGAATTATGGTAATTGTTGAAAGTGCATTGTGATTATAATCATGTTATGCCTTGAAAAATGTCATGACATTTTGTATAAACGAAAAGAAGAAAAGTATTAGAAGCATGAGAATATGAATTTGTGATTGATTGAATTGAGCATAAAACTGATTGTGTTTGGGGAAGAAAGGAACCGTTTCGTTCGTCACATGCACGTTGACAAGAGCCTTCTCCTGACTGCCTGCTTGTGGCATATAAGATCTAAAAAATGGACTCATTTCGTTCATGGTGTAAACTTCGGTTTCTCCATTTCATTCCACGAAACCCTCGAGCCATTTTATTTGTGCTTTTGCATTTTGATTTGTTAACTTATGATGCAAGTTGACTGTTATGCTTTGATGATGAATTACATCTGATATGTTCTATGTGATGACATTTGAACTATGAATTTTGAGCTAGAATTGTGGATAATAGAATTGCTAGATTAAATGTATACTTTGATGTATGTATAAATATGTGCTTAAATTGTATGGCTCGTTGCTAATGGCTATAAATGTATTAGCCACTGAGCTTCGTAGCTCACCCCATCATTTTCACTCTTCAGGTGCAGAACGAGAAGATTAATGATCCTTGCAAGGCAATTGGCATACTCCGAGATCTAATTTTTAGTAACTAAGTTAGTAACTACATTTTTGGATAGCTTAATAAGCATATCAGCATGAGCACTCATCGTATTTTTGTATTTTGTATTAAGCCAAGGGTGTGGCTTTTTATATGTATGCTAGTGATGGAATAGGATATTGTATTGAAAGATTTGTATGAATGTATGTATTTTTGTGTTGTTGAATGTTGACGATCTGAGTCTGGTCCGAAGGTTTCGCCGCGATGAGGCCTAGAGTATGCCGCAACGAACCTTTCCCGAAGGATCTCTGCGCGAAATTTGGTGACTTCGCCTACAATCCCTCCCGATTGCCCCAAATGGGTGCCTCGGGATTGGGGAATGAAGCCCGGCCCCAACAACAATTTTGAGCTGAAGACAAAATATTGAGGATAAATTGCTTGGTGTTAATAACTCTTTTCAAACAAGTTCTGATTATCACAAAGCTAAATAAATATGATAATCTTGCCAAATGATGAGTTTTCTCATAAAAGGCCCTTATTGTTTACGATAAACTTTAAAATTAAGGTTTACCTACTAGAACATGTGAGGTGCCTAACTACAAATCCTTGTCCGTAATGACTAGTTGACGTACCGACAATCCAACAGTTAAGTACGCTTTGAAAATGAAGTATACCTTTCAAATGGTTTAATCAAATGAAGCGGTATGGTGTGCATCATCGGTGTTAGATTTGCTGATCTCAATAAGGGCCATAGCTATTGGTTCCAAATTTTGCATTTACTACATCGATACTAAAGGAGGTTGGGTTTTGCAAGATAGGTTCTAGAGCTTCAATGTTCTCCTTAGTGATATTCATCGTACCAAAAGTACATCTCATATGAGAGTTTCATTTCATCACCTGCCCTCGATTTTCCCAATGACTATATCGGAGGAAAAGGAAAAAAAAATGTGAAGCTTGTTCGAGTGTCAAACAAATTGGTCATTGCCATGACCCATGCTTAATTCATTGTTTTTACCATAAGAATCAGTTGGATTGGATTTGATCTAAGACTCCCACGAATGATCCAAACTACACAGTCCAGGATTCCAAAAACGAACAACCAGGAAAAGGTTTCAAAAAATAGGTGACCATTCTAATACCTGTTCCTCAAATTGACGTGAACAATTCCAAATGTGTTTAAAATGTTTTTAGGTAATGAACCCATTTCTTAAAGTCTACAAACTGTTAAGTTTCAGAAGGAAGAAAGTCAAAATATAAGTTCAATGTCTTATACAGTGTAGAAAATATTTTAATTCTTCATCTTTAAATTCCCAACTTTTCATTGTTCTAAGAATTGATTTTAAAAAAAAGAGAAAATAAAAAGGCAGAAGAGTTAATTAGTTAAAGGCCATGTTAACAATCAAAGCTTGAGGAAATCTGCATGTCGACATGATATACACAACATCACTCTTTACAGTGCAACAACTTTGAAACTAAACTCTCCATCATCTTCATTTGAAATTAACAAGAGGTAAGTATCTTAATTGCAGAAACGCAGACAAATGACAAAATATTGATACACTAATGAGACATCCACACGAATTCTGTAAGACATCCACATAAATTCAACATCCACACGAATTCTGTAAGACATCCATACAAATTATGTAAGACATCCACACAAATTCTGTAAGACATCCATACGAAAAAATATTGATACACTAATAACCCAAACCGATAATTACCCATACAATCAAACCATAAACACAGTTCACAAATTATGAAAGTAGTACACAAAACCTAGTACAAAACAAAACCCATTAACCTCAATCGATGAATAAACGAAGACACAAAAAGAAGAAGGGAATAAAAGCATGGGAAGGAAGAAGGGAACTGAAGCACGATGAAGATGCAGAACGGTACTGAAGTACGCAAAAGAAGAAGATGGATGCAGAAGGAAAAAGATGGACGACGAGAAAGGAATTGAAGCCTGCACATGGCGACACAGAACTGGCAAAAATAGAGAAAAAGAAATAAAGGAGAAAATGAACATTGATGGACCGGGGTTGGGTTTCATGGGTAAGATAGATGTTTAACGAAAATGACCTTGTTTTCAATTTATCAAAAATGTTGATGACAAAGCTAACGGTGGCATTTAAATTTACCGACAGAATAACCCTTCTTTCGGTAAATCACCGACGGAACTGGATTCATTTACGTTTTATTAAAAACATTGCAGTCGAAGCAAATAATGACGTTTAACTTTCAACTTTACCAACGGAATACACTTCCATAGCTAAACGACGACGATTAATTTGCCACTTATCTTTCGCGCCTCTTTTACCGACAATGATTCCTATTCGATCGCAAAAATCAGCGGGATAATTTCCCATCCAGCTTTATGGACGGATATTTTGTCCGTCATAAATTACCATATATTATGACAATTTTACTGACGAAATGTGATTTTTTGTCGCTAATTTTCAATGGTATTATTTCTATCGGTAATTGTCCACCGACAATCGGTAATTTTCTTGTAATGAAAGAATTAGATAAATTTTAATGAGGGACCACATGACATTTTTGTCATTTTCTTGGCCACCTACCCTGTTTTCTTCACTAAGGACTATCAAGAACAACCATTCCTCCTTTCATCTCCATTTTTCTTTCATTTCTTGCATTTTCAAGCCAATTTTCTTTAGTTTTAACCCCAAAATTACCTATTAAATAGTAAATCATCAACCTAGGGTCCCTATACTCAACATATCAACTAAAAAATTGAGAAAAGATGAGGAAAAGGTATATGGGTGTTCTTAATGGAGTTTTAATTATTTTTAGTACATGATTTTGATGTAGTTGCATGCATTGATGAATAAAATGCATGAAATTGAATTTGATATGCAATATTATGAAGATAAAGAAGAGGAATTGAAGGAGAGAGAGAAAGAGAAGGAATAAGGAATTGATGATGAAATTGAAGTTTATGGAAGTTTAATTTGAAGATTTGGACATCAATTTGGTATGTGTTCTTGCAATTATACTTTTTCCTAAAAATTGTGTATTAGGAAATTTAGGGTTCTTGAGTAAAATTAGGGGCTTATGATATTGTTGTTAAAAATATTTAATTGGTTGTTAAATGAAGTAGTATATGTGATTAATTGAGATTTTGGACTAATAATTTGTATTTTCCCAATTGGCATACATTATATGTTTGAATTGAGAAACTTGATATGCATGTTATTTTTGACTAATTGGTGAGATGAATATGTCTTGAATGTTTTATGAATTAAACTAAAACCAATAACCAAAAAAAATACATTTACTTTGGCCGAATAATGTAGAATAGCTTGAATTGGTTATTATGAGCTTTTATTATGAAATTTCAATGGAATTTTATTAGATTTGCCCATAGAAAAATAGATAGGAATTTGAGGAATTTGATAAGGTTGGCATGCCAATTTGGGAGTTAACAGTACTGCGTTATGATATATGTTACCAGACTGTATGACTCCAAGAGCTCGGTTCTGGTGTAAGACATTTGATTTGTGTTATGAACTGCACAACTCCAAGAGCTAAATTCCAATATGAATGTATATAAAAAATTGATTGTATGGTTCCGAGAACCCGATCTTGTTTTTTTTTAAATCCTACTTATCCAGTTCGGTGATACAATTCTGATGGATTTTACCTTGGGGAGATTACAGAAAGTAGATAAATGCCTGATCAATGATTAAAGAACTTCAAATGAAATTAGTAATTGAATGCAATTTATTGATCATTGTATAATTCGATAAAAACTATTATAATATATACATGCTTGGATTTCATAACTTGATTTTAAATGCCTATTTATGCTTAAAAAAAATGAAGAAATTTATATATGAAAAATATTATATATTATGCATGTTATGGTTGAATGAATTGAATTGAATTGAATGAGAAATATAATTGCTTGAACACCACTAAGCCTACAGCTTAGCGTGTGGATTTTCTTTCAGTGCATAGGTTTTGAAGAGAATTAAAAGAAAGCTGTGGTGGATCTACTACAAGACAAGAGTCACATAGAGGATCTCGAAAAATTTGGTAGGTTGATGTACTATAATTTTTTATTTTGTTCTTGGATATGGCACGTACACATAAAGAAATAAAGGATCTTACAAGATTTTATTGTAAATATATATAAATAAATGAAAGTTATGTATGAAATTTGGTTTAGATGTGTCGAAATGTATTGAAGGACGGGAAATTATTTTTCACAAAGTTTGACATATAGATGGATAGTTGAGTAACATGTATAAGAAGTGTATTGAAGTTTCTTGCAGGAGGTTTTAAGTAAATGTAGAGGAAACTCTGTCTAAATTTTTATAAAGCGAATAGTAATTGCTAGAATAATGAGGTTTTAAATAAAAAAAGTAGTTGTTGAAGTACTAGGTATTTAAGAATATGGTAACACTTAGTATGCCGATTCCATTATCGGGTATAAAATGTTACAAAAGGAATATTATACAATATCTAGAAAGCTATATATGATGAACCATGGGAAGATTGGTGGCAAAAGCATGAGAAATTAGCATAAGAAAGATACTTTAAAGCCTTGGATGATCATTTCTTTCTACTAAGATAAAGGTCTAGAATCTTTTGGTTTAAAGAAAGGGATACAAATTCAAAGTTCTTCTTTAGTTCAATCTTGGTCAAATGGAGATAGAAAACACACACTTTTGTTTAATAAGAACTGATCTCTTTAATATCTATCCAATTATCATATAAGACAACTAAGTTCTTATCTTCCCTTTTTGAAGAAAGAGATATAGAGCAAGTAGTATTTGAAATTAAAGATAAGAAAGTCCCTAGACCAGATGGCTTTAATGGAAAATTTTTTTAGAAGGCATGGCCTGAAATTTAAGAAATGGTTTGCAAGTATGTGTTAGAAATCTTTGATACAAGAAAGCTCCCTAAACTAATCAATAAATACATTTGTTTGATTATAAAGAAACAGAATCATAAGAGATTTGAAAACTATAGGGTCATTTCTTACTGCAATTTCATATAACTCCTAAATAAGAAATTGAAAAAAGGTGTTAAAACTTATGATTAGTCCAGCTCAATATGCCTTTTTGGAAGGCAAGTACAATGGGGATGACATATTGTTATCTTAGGAGCTATTCAAGGGGTATAATAACAGAGATTATCCAACTATGCTATAAAAAATGACATACACAAAGCATATAATTCACTAAGCTGGGGATTTATTGAAAAGGCGTTCATTACTTTCAATTTTCCCTCCAAGTTCAAGAATTGGGTTTTTAATGTGTTATAACTTAAGTTCATACTTGGTGTTGGTTAATGGGGAACTTACATAATGGTTCCAAGGAGGAAAAGGGATCAGACAGGGGGACCTTCTATCTCCTTACATTTTTGTACTTTACATGGAAGTCTCCTTAAGATTTTTTAGCCATAATATATCTTAAAGTGTAGGTTTCCAATTTCACAATAGATGCAGGAAAATTAAGGATTTCTTACTTATTATTTGTAGATGATATCTTGGTTTTTGCCTGACCTCATAAAGGATCTATCAAACTAATTATGCAAACTCTCCAAACTTTTAAGGGGTGGTCGGGGTTAGACATCAATAGGCAAAAGAGCTTTATTATTCTTTTTAAGAGAGCTTTATTCTACCCAGCAAGACTTATTGTCTTGACTAGAATGTAGACGAAGAAAACTCCTTTTGTTTATTTAGGGATGCTTATAGCTTCAAGAAGGTTGCTATTTAATGAGTGTATGCCTCTAGTAGAAAGGATATAAAAGAGAATAAACTCTTAGACTAATGTTTTCCTATCTTTTTTTAGAAGAAGTATGTGATCAACTTTATACACATGTTTTGGAGCTCACTTTTTTTAATTAAGGGCTTGGTTAAGAAAATAAAGAAAATTATGAGGCAATTCCTCTAGACTAGCACTAGAAATAAAATATTTAAAGCTAAGATAGGTTGGAAAAAAGTTTGTATAGAGAAGGATAATAAAGGTTTCGATGTTATTATAATTAAGTTATGCAATCAAATTTTATATGGGAAAAAGGATTTGGAGGATCTTAACTTACAAAGAATCCCTATAGGTATGTTGAATCCATCACTATTATCTAAAAGGAAATTTTTAAGGGAAAGAAGCTCAATTTCTAATTATATTAAATGTATCACTAAGGATGGTAAGCTAGCCTCCTTTCAATTATAAATAGGCCAAGTTTGGGGCTATATATGGCACATATTTGACTAGAGTAGTGGACCAAATTCCTAGTGAAGCCAAAAAGTATGCATATGGGTGGGGGAATACTGTTGGAGAGAGGTGCCTTAAGAGTTATTTCACATCAGTCTGAATTATAACCCCTAATATTGTACTTAAGGATTCCTAATGCTTAAGTTTACATCGATCTAAGGGTTTCACTAACTCCTCCTACAGGAAAGAGCTAAGGGAGGGTGCAAAAAAAGTATCATGGTATAAATGGATTTGGAATCAAAACATGCCTCCCTAAAGCTTCTTTCCATCTATGGTTGATGTGTAATGAAGCGGTACCTCCTTTTTTTTGTTATCATTCATTAGCACAGTCAATAGGTGCCCTTTATATAAGAGGCAGTAGGAGAGTTTGAGCAAGGAGTGGAAATTTGGATATTCTTAAATACTTATAATCTTATCTTGCCAATTCTACTGAGGACAATCAAAGAGATTCAATATTATTTTAATAAAAGTACATAAAATAAAACGTACACATGCATTCAGGGAGATAAGTGTAAAAGAAGGAACTTACATGGAGACAAAAAGGCTATAAATGGGGAAGTTCCTTCTCCTCGCACCTCCTTCAACAAGTAGCGGAGAACTAGTTTGAAACAAAAAATCAGTCTATTAAAACAAAGATAAAAGTAGTTGATCTGAATATATCATTACTTTTAAATAAAGAACAACTTATAGAAGCAATATAAAGAAATGAACCTGAAGCACGACATTCATTCATTTTCGATGACTTCCATTTCCGAATTACATTTGGTGTTTCATAAGGAAAAACAAAATTGACCTCATAAATATTACCAAATGGGGCAGACTAGCAAGTGTACATGTGTGTAATCTTTAGGCAATCTCCAAGTGTGGTGTTAAAATGTACCTTTTAGTTACTTGAACATAATATCACGAGTTCAAACTTATGAGGTACCTTGTTACCAGCCAATTTTCCCCCTAGGGGGTTATTAATTCCATTTTTATATTTAAAAAACACTTGGTATGAAAAGGAACCATTTGTGCTCGCAAGCCAAATAAAGCAAGCATTCTATCTAAATGACATTATATTAGGCAGCAATTGGCAAGTTGAGTAGAAATTTAAGCACCGAAATCTTTTTTATTCTGTGAAAGGGAAAATGGTGGATTATGATAAAATATATTAAGAGTTGAATGAAAATGAAATAATGTAGCACTCAAAATTGAAGATGAGGATATAAATAATTTCATAAGAGAGATGTTAATCCCAATAAATTAAAGGCAATCAAAGTACATGACAATCTTGTCATAGAAAGGGATGAAGACTATTTCAAGGATGAATTATGTGATAATAATGATATTTTGGCTTAATATAATAGTGATTAAGAGTCTTATCCTAATGCGATTAATGATGATGATTTTGACGATCTTAATTACGATGATGAATGTATCTTAATTATAATGATTAAATGTATCTTGAAAGTGCTCTTTCTTTTGTTTTATTTTAATATTGGTAATGTTGGGCCCCATTTCTAGAGTCTAACCCTTGAACCATAAAACGCGAGCGTATTATTGCTCGTCATACAAACGTGATAAATCATGAAGCTTAAAGTCTTATACCAACGTGAAATTTTTTTTGATCAATTGATAAACGACAATCCATTCTTATAATTATGCCCTCAATCATATTGTACCTGCCAAAAATTCTCCGAGAGAAACTCCGCTAACTCCTTTGGGAAAAGTTTTCTGTGGCGAAGTTCCCATATTAGACCCAAGCATCTCTCGGGATAGTTACGTCGCGGTGAGAAGCTTGACTTCGCCGTGGCGAAGATGCTCAATTAGCCATAATAAGACCTTTCAGAAAAAGTTCGTCGCGGCGATCATTGCAATTTCGCCGCGACGAAACCCCTGGAGTCTCAACCCCTAAACCTAAAATTTCCGTTGGTTTCTACATCACTCTTAACTTTCTTTCAATTTATGTTGTCCCAATTTCACTTCCTCTATATAACACCATTTCATGACAATTCAACTATCAATGTTATTTCGTCAAACTCTCAAATCTCTGCTCAAATTATTCACTACTTACAACTAACTCTCATCCTTTACCATTTCTATATTCCTTTTCCATAACACATATTACATATATATATAACATTGATATGTAAGAGGCGAGCGTTTAAACGCTACAAAACCTTGAGGTCTTGGGTTCGAGTGCCAGAAACTCCCCAAGGCCAAAGAGGACAATACTGATTAAGGTTGGATGCCGCGGTATAACCCCCAAACACACGCCGCAGTATAACCTGCAAACACCTACGGGTGGGGTATGGGGTCCAACACTTCTTCTGCCATATTCCTTTGTATTTTGTCTTGGCGTCTAGCTCTTCTTAGCTCTCTTTTGTGCCTTGTAATATCTGAAAGCTCTTCTTCACTACGCTCGTTAGACCTTTTTGTGCTCCTTGTGTTTATACACTTGCAAAAATGCAAGGAAAAGTATCAAACACTCTTAAATCAAAGTCACCTAAACTAAACAAGATGTCAAACCCTGGCATGGCACCAAAAACTTGTTGATTGCAAAACCAATTACTTGTTTTACGCTAAAATCGCAAGTATACGGGTCGTTACTTATAGTAAAAAGTAGATATTGTCCCACATAGATTGTGCTTAGTCATCACTTAATTCAGGTTGTACTTTGTTTAAGACTTAAATTCGAATATTAAACTGAAAAGTAAACTAAATCAAAATAAACTAGCAACAATCAAATAATGTAACAATGGAAATTCGTAAAGAGAATTAATCAAAGTTGTGGGATAGGGGATTTTACCTATCATTAATGTTAATCTAGCCTTTTATATGTTTATGGAGTATTGGTTCTAGACAATCATAGGGTTGATTACTCTCTCTCGAGTTATAATCATTCCCTAAATTGTAAACCTCAATCGAATTATGGACTTCCAATCTCTCAATTCACAAATTACCTACAATTCTAATTAGTTCTAAAGCTCTCTAATAAATAATCAGGTCTCGCACAGGATCTCTCTCCATGAAATTACCAACTAGATTGATTAAGTGGTCAATTAGATCATCTAACTCTCGTTAATCTAATCTAATTATTTTTATCTGGCTCACCCCTTGGTTTGTTACCGAAATATGCAAATACATTAATCAATCACAACACTTAAATCAAATAAACACAATTCAACTAGATTAACATTAAATATAAGCAAAATCCTGAAGGAAAAGTTAGAACATCATTAACAACTCAAAATCTATAACCATACAACCCATCTCAATCTTACACGTTAAATGAACTAGCAGAATAATACTTCGCAAATGCGCAGTAATAATGCCCTGTGAATTTAATTGATTATATTATTTTATAATTTTAATGTATAAATTAAAATA
>JAOTBA010000205.1:5896170-5924410 GCA_025629845.1 Erythroxylum squamatum | reverse complement strand
TGTAACAATGTCACAATTCATTCAAAAGCAACAAATGCCACAATTTTAAAGCAATTGAGAAATCATTTTATTTTCTTAACTAAAAGGAAATCTAATAGCTCATTATCCAATTATAAACATGAACCCACCTTATTTTTCCTTGCTTGAAATCCTTGCTCCAATTGCCTTCCTTCGTTCTTCATTCCTCTTGCCTCTCACAATTTTCCTCACAATTAACAAAATCCCCAATCAAAACACATTCAAATTGAGAAACCCAATGAACCCAATGCATAAAATTGATCTTAGAATCACTAAACCCATCCATTTCCTAAGCTTTTTGAACCAAAACCTCTTCAAAAACTAAAACATTGAAAAACCCTTACCTTCAAATCTTCACCCAATCAAAGGGTTTCTTGACTCTAATGGAAGCTTGGACCTTCCTCTAGCTTTTTCCTTCTTGACTTTACTTCAAAAACCCCCTTGAATGCTTAGAAAATCAAAAACCCTAGCTTGACTCTTCTTTTCTCCTTCCTTTCCTCTCAAACGATACTTTCTCTCTCCTTCTCCCTCCAATTTTTGTTTCTTTCTTCCTTCTCATGTAAGCTTCTCCTTTCTCTTGCCTTTTATACCCTCATTAAAGCCCAAAAGTCCTTTATGCCCTTAATGAAAAGCCTAGGTTCTTTCTCACTTAAGTGGTCTTCCTAAATTACCCCTCATGCAAAAATTACCTCCTTAACATTTAATTTCTTAATTCGTGCCACCTAATCTTATACACCTTAACATATCAATTAAATCCAACACAAATTAATCTATTAAAACCTTAAAATCATATAATCATGCTTAATCAAATAAAAAAATTCAGGGGCCAACAAGATGCACATATCACCTCATCAATTACTCAATTGTAACAATAAATTCTCAATTTACTAATTATAATCCATCAATTCATGTTATTGGTAAATCAAAATGCAAAACATTGGGAATGCACATTCATTTTTGTTCCATACTCCGGAATGTGTCAAATGAGTGCATATACTTTCTTGCATTATTTTCTGAATCATGATTCATATTTGTATAAGAATTTTATGCATGTGAATGAAATGCATCTCATAAATTCTTAAATGAAATAACTCATATGACTCAAGCTAACAGTTTAATCTCTAAACAATTTTAGGAGGCAGGATATTAAAAAGTAGATGGACAAGAGTGTGATGGGATTTGTGATGGGATTATATTATATAAACTCACTTACTGTAAGGAATGTAAAGGATAGGTGTCACAAGAACCAGAAAATAACTATATAAGTATAAATATTTTTGTTCATTTATTAATATAGTGGTAATATATTGATTGAATATTGATTTTCTTCTTTTATTTTAAAATAAGATATAAAAGATATTGTAGAAGTCTAAATTTGAGGATAATGAGCTCAATGCAAATGTGATTTGTGATATAATACTTAGTACTTGTTTGGGTTACGTTAAAGGCCTTGGTTATGGTCCTAAGCCAAATGTTTCAACCTCTACATATAATAAAATCATGTAACAACTTGAAGAGAAAAACAACAAGCTTAACGCTACATTAAATGTTGAAGTAATCAAGGGAAAAGAAATCAATCTAAATTAGCAAAACATGATATATTATTCAAAAATTTACTTAGCCCGAATTATGATGGAAATGAAGAGGAAAGCGAAGGGAATTGATTCTAGGTCCTAGCCTTGTTCTATCACTTTCTATACCTATCTATATATATATATTCGAATTACAGGATGGATGAAGATGCTACTGACGAGGGATCCTGTTATGAATAGTAAAATTATGTAGTGCTTACTTTAATTTGAACCAAGAAATGATTGTATCAATTTTTACGTAATAATTTTAGTTAACTTTAACCAACCTTCTTATTTGTTACAGGGTTATAGACTTGGACAACACTTGGTACTCATCAGGGTCATGCTCAAACTTTGTGTTGATTTGAGCATCTTGGAAAGTATTTTAAGATATATTCCAATTTATGAAGTTTCTTCTTTGAAGTTTTTTGTTTACAAATTATAAGGAATGCTCAAACTATTAATAATATTTTGTGTAGAAACAAAGGATCAATAATTAATGTTATATTACTTTATTGGTACAATTTGATTATACTTATATAATTTTACTTCTATAAGGAATGTTCAACATTTTGAATTAATAATGTTTCTCTACGACTTAATTTGATAATAATAACTAAATAATTTATAACAAAAAATATATTGATACATTATATACAAAACATTGTAAATTGCTCAACATTATAGATTATGCAAAAAGTTACAAAAAATATTTGGCAATGTTTTTCACACTCATAATTAAAAGACTTTGCTTACGAAATTATAAAAAACGTGGTTAAAAGATTTAACACAGAAACTAGAAAAACGTGGCAAAACATATATCACTAAGAATGTATAAAACGTAGCCAAAAAGTATTGGCTACAATTTTTTTCCATTGCTTACCATTTGGGCTAAAAAAATTTCCTTTCAATGTTGACTTATACTCATATTTAGATACATAATTATAGTATTTTAGGTACAAAAAAATTCCTAGCTAATAATGTTTGTCTATGATTTTGGGATATGTCCCGTATAATTTTTTGCTATGAGAAATTAGTGATGTTTAAAAACATCAGAAGTAATCATGTGTGATTTTTTGACAACTTGATTACGTTTTCATTTATTGCCTATAGTCTAATTTTCTGTAGTGAGCTAATTATCTAAGTAAGTACATTATGAACCACGAACCATATACAGGGTTTGGTTCTTTGTTAACAGCTTGTGGAGGGGATGTTATTGTACTATCGACATATATAATAAGCTAATTTGTAGCTGTTTAATATTGGCATTAATTGGGGTTTCCATAATAGGTAGTTGGTGGCATTTAATTTTGTATGTAATTGTTGAACAACATTTGGTGGAGGGGAGACTGTGTTTTCAGTTGTAGTAGTGAAGGCTGGAATGATATTAGCAACGGTCATAGGTTGTTAAACCACTTTTGGCTCTAAGACCATAAAAGAGTTTATAATAGCAATTTCTTAAACGTATTATTGATGTGGACGACCAATTATACATACAGGACAGCTACATGGTTGTTATAGAAAAGCTAACGGTAAGAAAGAGCTAATCTAAGTTGTATACCAAATTAAGATAAGAAAGCTAGAGCTAAGCTATGTAACAGACTATGTAATAGACTAGGATAAACAATCTTTATCTTTATCAGAACATACGTCAATTGCTTTTATTGTGTTGGATTTGTTCTCTGTTTACTAACCTTCATTCTCTCTTTAAGATCAATTGATCATTTACTGTGACTATGTGGGTGCTATGAATTTGTATGTCGATTCTGTCTTCCACTCACAAATGAAATGAAGTATGTGGCTCTTGATTGTCATTTCATTCGTGATCAAGTTCAATGGTACTCGTTAGGTAGCTCATGTTTCCTCTATTAATCAACTCACTATTTTTCATCATGCGGCAATCACTTGTGACTATAATATAACTTGTATTACGCAATTTAAAATTTTGGATGACAGAATCCTTATTCAATCATTAAATTGATGCCAAAATCTCCACCATTAGAGTTAGTAATACAGTGGTACTCAAGGCCTCTCTTAATTAGTATGAGATAAATGTTACGTATTAATGGAAAAGTCTGTACCCCAGTTGAATCGATCTCCCAAGAAAAGTAGACCTCTTTAAACGGAAATATAGAACCCTGACCACTTTTTGTCATCACTTGTGTACTGAATGTTTGTCATTTTACAACATACACAAGTTGATACTGTGATTACGTACTCTCTTCTTGACATTATTCCCCCACTGGCCACAAAGAATAGATGCCATTAAAAGCATGCAACGTACAGGTTACCCCAGTAGACTAAATAGCTTAACTTGTGTCCCTGAATCAAAACGTTCATTGAATCTTGATGATGGTTTTTTTTCACAATCATATGATGAACCTCGAGAACTAATGATTGGTGGAACCCGTGTGGTGTGGATGCATGGTAAGCAATGCAACATGTCGCGATCTTTGTCTTTATCTCACGCTTCAACAAGACAAAAAGGTATGGAACCAAAAGGCAGCTACAGAAGTTTTAAGAACTCCCTCACCTTACAAACATACTAAAACAAATCGTTAATCAGTGCAATAATTGGCCTTTTTTCTTCGTTGTTCGTTTTCATTTTAGAAAACTGAAGCAATTCTTTAAATATTCTTTCAGGATTTAACTCGAGTGGGACATATATAAACAATCTGAGGAAGCAACTCTTCATGAGTCTAAAAGGATAGATAATTGAATAATTAATACTATTATGTCACTTCAAAGAAAATATTGTCCTTTATTAGCTTCAAAAAATCAATCTTAGAACGAAAATTGCTGAAATCTAGGTCACTGTCTGGGATTGATTAGCAAAGCAGACTAAGTCTCACCAGTTGAGCGATTTTTGTCGGGTATGGGAAACTTTTTGTCTTTCTCAAATGGTTACTAAGTTTGAATTTTTCAACCTTCTGTATGTAACATCAACACCCAGTACAGTGAGAGTCCACTGAAATGCAGGGTCTCACCAATATGCTTTTTAAGTTATATACAATTTGAGACTGCCTTCGCTTAGCTCATAACAACATCATTCCATCCTAGTAAATACATTTGTCTGTTTATAAATAATAGAACTGCTAAACTTCTGATATAGAGCACAATATCACCCATTAATCGACAGAATGCAATAACCTCGAATGAGTAGGGTTCGTAAACCCTCGTGTAATCCACGAGAAAACCAACAGCCAACAACAATTACCCATTGATAGTGAAGAAAATACGTACCCTAGAGGAAACACGGTTTCAATAAGACTGAACGAGCTGGACCAACACTCTCCTCACTTCCTGACCTTTGTTGCTGCTGCTTGGGCTCATAGTCATAGGAGCTGTTGTTGCGACTTGTGACTGTGGATGTGAGGGAAGTAAAAGCTGTGACTGAAGCTGATGTTGGTGATCAGGTTGGGCTTGTGGTTGAATCGGATAAGGGTAGTTATTGTTGAACGTGACTAAAGCGAAAGTTGACGGTGCTATTGCAACAGCAAAACTAATAAGATTGAAACACTGTGGTAGTTATTGATTATGTTCCCTCAAACGCAGTGTTAAAGCTAAGAGACTCTTGATGTGGTAGTGGTTGACCGAGACTTGCTGTTGTTGTTGCTACCGCTCATTGCTCCTATACATCTCTCGCTGCTCCCAAACATTCGCCGCTGTTGCTTACGGTTATATATGTTTTTGATGATGATGCTAAAGCTAGGGCTCACGTATGACCAACTGCCCGCTGCAACCAGTCGGAAAGCCTATCATGATCGGCCTCACCCCATGTTGCATCACCGCCGGTGAAGGCTTACTCAAATGTCTTTGTAGTATAAAGTATGGCGGATGCAGAATTGGAAGCACTGGTTGTGTACCAATGTCCAGCTCCTTTTTTTCTGGGGCAGGATCAAATTAGTGCCATAGTCTGTGTTGAAGAATTGAGATTAGACAAATTCATAAACAAGTTACCTCATTGCATCTTCTCCTTAAGCAACGTCCATTTGGTTGAGAAGGTTAGCAATAATTTCTTAGTAATCCAATGCTCTCCTCTTTAGCAACTTCACTCGGCAATAACATATATCCATAATTCGGGAGATTATGCATGTGAAAGACCAATTCTAAATTAGGAAGGGCTTTGATATGTGTAGCAAATTCGAGTTAAAGAAATAGAAACTCCTTACTTCATGTTATAATTAACAAGTTATAAAATAGTCTTCTTATGATATAACTCAAAATGGGTAAAAAGGTTCAACTTTGAAATTTGGGCAAATTATATTACTCATTTTAGTATATTAATTACTTTGAATTCCAAATAAATATTGTATCTCTTTTTATTGGTTGCTATGATAAGACTTATCTTTATTATACTTTTGTTATCTCTCATAGTCTCATCTTATCTTAAGTGAAAACTATTTTTTTTTAATGATTTGGGGAAAAAATCGTTTTTATTCATTCTCGTCGCAAAGGGCCTTCACTATCCAATGTGTAGAGTAAGGAATAAAATAATTTAAGTAAATAATAAAAAAGATAAAATAAATAATTGATGATCATTATACGTATTAGGGGCCAAATGTAAAATGATGGCATTAAATAAAACCTAACAGAACAAGACAACAATCAAAAGGTAAATGGCAAATGGCAAATGGCCAAGTGTCTTTTTGCATTGAAGCAGAGCCCGTCCGTGTACCATGCGAGTTAAACCCAGGCACAGTCCGTGGTGGTGCCAGCCATTGAAACAAGCGATGCAGCTTCTCTGTTTCCCATATAAACAAAACACTCATTAAAGCTTGGCAGTTGTCGTCATCTCAACCAGACAATGAGCATTTCACTCATTCCTCATTGACTAGTCATGGTTTCTCGATTCTCTCGTCATAACACTGCCTCCAGTACTGCCCCCCTCCTCCTCAGCTTCAACGAGCACGAGTCACGAGACAGTTGATCGGCAGAAAAAGAAAAGGCAACGTGAAAAGGAGCCGTAGACGCATACAGAACAGTGGGTTTGATTGACGCGTACGTTAAAAAGGTAGCTATCAAGGTGACTAAACCTTATATTAAGTGATTTGATTGACGCGTGTTGTCCTTACAATTTGTCAAACTGAATAAACCCTATTAAGAACATGAACTGATGGGTGGATGGACCATTTTGATTTTACTATCTCATCACTTGTCAGTCATTCGGGTTTAGTTATCTAATTACTGGCCGACTTCTTTTCTTTTCAATTTTCACTTTGACCGCCCTTTGTTAATTATTGATCTTTCGCAAATTACGAGGCTTCTTGTGTTTTTGTGTGTCCAAGTTGAAAATGATCCAAGTCAACTTGTGACTCATGACGTGCATACTAAGCAAAATTATCTTTGGTAAAAGAATCAGGTTACGTTTCAAAGATAATTTGACGATTGCAAATACACACTTGAGTTTAATTATTTTTAAATGAGGTTTTTTATTTAATACAAAAGTTACAACATCCTCCCGAAATTATTTGAAAGAGACTCTCGATATTTTTAATGCAATAAATACAATTATTTTGTATTTTTTGCACACAGTAATTAACAATTTGTTTGAGTAAAAATTAATTTAACTAATTTAAAACTTAATTGGATGTTCTCACATATACTTTATAATAAAAGTGATGTGAAAGATTTATTTGGTCCAATAATATTTAAAAAATATAGAAACACGTGCCGGCCTAATATCTCTAACTTAGGTTCTGGCAGTTCTAACAATATTTAAAAATCGGTGACGTTTCTGAATTTTTTTTAATTCCTGAACCTTAGAAAAATAAAGCAAGCTTTAAAATAATTATGATAATAATCCAATATTAAATATAATTTAAATATAAATTAATAAACTAAACAATTAAATATATTATGAGTAAATATTAAATACTTATATATATATTTCATTAATGATACATTTGATTGTGACGGAAAAGAAAGCAAAAAATAAATATTAACATTCCTTTAAATTGAAAAAAATAAATGAAAATTTTATAATAAAACGAAAGTAGAGAATCAAAACCCTGATTGAATCCAGATAGATCCTAAATAAATCACTAGATATAATAACATGCAAAAGTCACTTGACGAGACAGTCAACACTTAAAGCATCTGTAATTACTCATTTGAACCAAAAGAATGTATGATCCTGGGGTTTTACGAGAAGAAAAGAAAGAAGGGTGTGGAGAAAATGAAAACGGTGGAAGTGGTATACAGACGTTAGAGCAGGGAGTCTACAGGTGTGGATGAGGACAGTAATGGCAAAATGTTCAGACTTATCTTTAACGGGACGGTGAAGGAAATTAAAGGAGGGAGAGGGAGAGAGAGAGAGAGAGACTGAATTGAATTGAATGCCCTGAGACTGAGAGGGGACAAAAAGGAAGTAAAAGGACTAAACAATGGAGGCTCAGAGATGTGGAAATTGTTGTTCATGCTAATACCTGACCACATCTGCCTCTGCCTCTCATCACATACCCTTTCTCTTTCTTAGCTACGGTTCCACTACTGACTACAGATATGGTCCAGTGTGGTGGTGGTGGAGCCATCCCATCCATCCCTCCTTTCCTGCTCCTCCATTTATTTGTTGTATATATATAATATATTTACTTGACGCATGCTTTGGATTCTGCATGCACAACACAACCTTATTACCCTTTTGGTGAATGTTATTTCCCAGTTCATTTTCATGTTAGGTTATCCTTCCGTCATATCTTTCGTACTTAGAACCTATTTCTTGCAGTGCTTTGAAGTAGAGTGTAATGAGGTTTGCTTTACCATTAACTCTCATCCGTTCTTACTCTTTTTAACTTTTTCTATATGGCAACAAATCCATCACGTGCATGCATTTGGCATAAAATTACCCCATCTCTTTATGTTTCTGAGTATTTCTCACCATAGATTAATAGTGTAAATGGTTTTAAGAAACTGGTAAAAAACTTTGTAATATACTTTGTAAAAACTTTATATTGATTACGATAACAATATAAAATATTCTCAATCTTTAATATATATATATATATATAATTCAATCTTATCTTCATATAAATTAAATTTAAATCAAAATTAAGTTTTTTCTTTTTTGTTTAACTAATTAAATTGTAAAATTTAGTGATAAAATTCAATTTTATTTCAAGGTTGAAAGATTTTAATGAAACACAAATAGGAAAATTTAAACTCAATTGAAGGAGTTTGAGTTGGAAAATTTTAGATAAATGTAGTATAAACATGGTAATTTTTGCTTCCAATTCTAGAAACACATAATAGTGAGGTAGCCAGCTAAAATTATTTAGAATTGCGTAGGGGTGACTTTCTCCTAAACTTTGAAGTATAGAAAAAGAAACACAAAACCAATTAAATTGGGACCCATATCGTACGTAATTTACAGTGGTAATGTGGGACAGAGATGAACTAAGCCTCTCTTAACACGACATCTTCGCAAAAGGATTTCTTAATTCTTCATTTTGAAGAACTTAATCAGAAGTAAAGATAAAACAAAGATCTAATAATTAAGCTATGGATTTTTGGCTCCCACAAATCTAACAAAAGCAGCAAAAATGATAGTGACGCCGATGTTAATTTATTTAGCTATTAATTCTTTGGTAGGTGACGACTTAGGAATATGAACAAGTAAAGAAGATACTAAGACGTAGATGTGGATCTTGTATTTGCCCTCAAGAGACCTTGTCATGTGCAGTCATTGTAGAAAAACCTACGTGCAGACAAAAGGGTGTTTTCTATTTTGCACCTTCATATCATCCCTTTAGTTTATTTTTGCTTTGATTTTAGCTGTATGATTGCACAAAGTTGTTGGCGTTCGATCGCTTATTATCACAGCTACGATCTCTGTTTTCAATCTTTCTTCATAATCTTAACAAGTAATGTCGCTAGGTAGTTGATACGAAGAAAAAATTGGAGTCAAATCGATGCCCATATAATGGATAAATTGAAATCCATAAATATACGTACACAATCAATATGTAAAATATCAAAAAACTCTATCCAACTCAGCAAGTCGTCCAATTGAAAAGCATCAGTATTTAACTGTTTGCTTAGCTTTAGGAAATAGGAACCCCAAAAAAACGAGGCATAAAAAATTAATATAACTTATTATTTCTTTCTGGTGAATGCCAACCCCAGTTAATCTTTAGGCGGATTTATAACGATCTAATACGATTGAACTCTTTAAACCTGAAACCTCTTATCCTATAGTTTAATTATTTATTCAATTTTTAAAACATTAATAAAAATATTACTTCTCTATTCTACCTTACTTATATAATATTATATTTTAAAGCTGAATGCATATGGTGATGGGCGCCATAATACTTATCATAATAAATTAGGTACTACTAAATAATTAATATGCACTTATCATTGTATGCGTTTGATGACAAGTTGAATAAAACTATATGTAGAAAGAAATAACACTTATATGTATAAGAAATAAAATTCATAAGCAATTTAAAAACTTAAACGTAGTATTCACATGCATCAGAGAATAAAAAATAGGTGCCACTCTTCTATCTGACTGCATACAGAATTTTTTTGAAACTAATCTTTCATTTAGTCTTACGTACGTAAGCTATGCGTAAGGCAATAGAAAGCAAACCCTCCTGCTACGTGACCATCACGTCATTCATATGGAATAACTAAGCTAAATAAAAATAATAGGAGAACAATGGCTTCCATTTTGATATAGCGAATACATGTTTGGATTTCTAATTATTTCTTAATTAATAGAAGAAGAAAATTTAATAGCAATAGCATATTTAACTTATATTGCAGGCGTAAAATTATAACTTGCGTACATACTTTTTTTTAAAGTATAAACTTATTTGGAAACAACCTCTTTGCTCGGATCTTTTGACTTGCCGTATTAGCGGGATTCATACGGTATTTAATGTAAAAAAAATATAATTAATCAACTAAACTGCATAACTTTCTCTTGGGAAAAGAGATTAAGTAGCATGAATAACATGTAAACTAACTTCTATGCATCCATTGTATTGTAGTATATCAGATAGCGGAGACTTTTTAACTCTCAGCTTACTGAGCTATTTCTACAAAAAACGAAACATATAACTATATTAGTGTATGTTTTTACTCGAAAATCAACAAGAATCCCCACATTTCAAACATAAAGTCATCTCCTATGAGGTCCTTTTCTACAAACCCCAAAAGACAATGCTGACTTCAGACCTCGTAGTCATGTGAGTCTGTCCAAATCTTAGAAATGCAAATACTAATCTTTCTCTCTCAAGCACACAGACTCTATTAATTTGTCTCTGGCAGTTCTGTGCTGCATAGATGAAAAACAAGGAAAGAATTAGGAAACGCTCGTACTCGATGGCTATGATGGGCCACCTCAACGTTATTCCCAACGCATAGCGTTACAAAATAATTATGATAGTGAGAAAATTTCCACGCTTTTTCTTTTAGTTGCAAACATTAATCAGAAGATGATTTCTTATTAACGTTAGGAAATAGTTCCTTCTCTTATTCTTACTGTCCCCTTCCCTTTTTTGGAGTTTGACAACAGAAATCTATGGGAAATTCTTACAGAGGATAGAAAGAACATTTCAACTTTTATAAACCTATTTTATGTCTAACAACGTTTTTATAAATTCTTCAGAAAAAAGGCCTTATCAAAATTTGATTTTTTGTTATCAATGTAAAGCCAAGACGGTCTCTGAGCTAGAGACTACAAAACGATTTGAAAAGTGCACTTGAGTTAAAAGAGAAGATTTCAAGTCATGTTATTGACACTAAAATTGATCATTCCATGAAAACGGAAGAGCATCATTCGTTGGCTTTATTACAGGGAAGTAAATGTTAGCATATAACTCTCAAAGGATTATATTATTATAACCAAATTAGAGTTTCATCTAGCTAGATACCTAATTATTTTAGTCTGCTACCCAAAGATCATTTATCCCCTCACGTTGCATATAACAAATGAGTGTCTAATTAGCCGAAGCAGTTGTCAATTATCCAGTTACAATCGCTGAGATTTAAGTGAATGGGTTTTTGGTGATGGGTGAAAACGAATGACATGGACAAGAAGGAAATAACCTGTTGGATGTGTTGTGTGCTAACAATCTAGCCTCTAGGTCCTACATAATATTGACGAAAAGAATATCCTTTGCAGTGACGAGACAATAATTCTTCCCACCATCCTTTCTGCTCTATGCAAAAGAGTAAATTTGGCTTTCTAGTTCCCCAAAACAAAATTTCCAAATTCGTGAAAAACCGAAGAAAAACTGTTTAAACTTGGACAAGTGGTCAAAAATCGTAGCTCGCATAGCCTTAAACTACTAATTCGCAATTCAAAGATGCAAAGATATTGAACCAACGTACCTAGAACTCATAAGGGCTAAAACAGAAGGGAGAATCTTAACAAGACGGACCTCCACTCCTACCCTCCTCGCTTTTTTCCCTCTGTTGTTGCTGGTGAACCTGATGAGGTTGCTGTTGTTGCTGTGACAATGGCTGTCCTTCATGTGCCTGAAGCAAAAGCTGTGCCTGGTGATGATGGTGCTCCCCTTGTTGCGGTTGGATGTGAAAAGGGTTGTGAAAACTGCTCATTTGCAATGAAGGTGACATAGCACCGGCACCAATATGGTTCTGGTTAAACCCAGTGGCAGTAACCGAGCCAACTCCCTCCATCCCACTGTTATACCTCACGCTTTCAAGCTGCTGCTGCTCATAGGCTCTGAGCATCTCTTGTTGTTCTCTGGCAACCATAGCAACGGCCAATTGCTGAGCCTCGTAGAACTCCTGACTTTGTGTCTGAGGTTGCTGGGGTTGTGGCTCTCGTATCATCAATTGTCCACCGTGAGCCGTAGCCACCGGCCTAGCAGGGATTCCCATCATCGGTAGCACGCCACCGCGAGGCATCATTGATGATGATGGCGTAGCCATATGCTGCGGCTGTATAAAGGTCGGAGCTTGCAATATGGGATGCATTGCTTGAGGTCCAATATAGTTCGCCAGCTCCTTTCTTGCGTTGTCAAGATCAAGTTGGAGCTGCTTCAGTTTATGTTGGAGCAATGAGATCAGACCAACACAGCCATAGACTGGATCACGGAGACGAGCCTCGGCTTCGTAAGCAAGGGAATTCACGGCGTCTTCACGTTGAGTGGCCTGAAGTTCATTGAGAAGTTTTGCAACGTTGCTGGCACCGAACACCTTGTGAACCGTAGAAAATTTCTGTGGCTGGTCTGGTGGGAAATAGGGTGCAAACACGCACTCAAGAGTGCACTTTCTCCTAAGTAACTTGCAGGCCGCACACGGCGAGTTCGGCGACGACATTTTCCTCTCTCCGGAGACCAAAGCACTTGATACAAAGAAAAGACAAAAAGTAATCAATCTTTCATGAACCGAATGAACTCCAAACCAAGAAACTAGAGAGAAAGAGAAAGTTTCAACATAAAAACGTGAATAATCATATAAAAAGATCAAATCTTTGAAAAGCGAGATTGTCACTGAGATAGATGCACGAAGGATTCTGGGAAGCTTCGTATACCGGTTGTAGGAAAAAGAGGTGGCCTTGTTATTATTAAAAAGGACCATTTCTCTAACCGATAATCAAAGCCGAAATAACATTGGATCTTGAAGAAGGAGGTAAGACTGTTCCCGACACGATTACAGAAAACTACCATAACAAACCAAAGATTATCTTTTCGTTAAAACAACGCAACTGAAACCAAACGAAAAACACAATCTTGATACATCGTGATACAATGAGAAGAAATAATGATCTGGGTTAAGAAAATCCTTCCAAGATTCCGAGTACCACCGAAGAAAACAAGCCCAGAAAGCGAAATACACATATAGAAGTTAGAACAAAAGAGAAAGTTGATGAGATAACTAAAACTATATGTAAATTACCTGGGAGAATTAGTTTAATCTCAAAAAAATTTCCTGCAATCACCGACAATTCTCTCTCTTTCCAGATACTGCCTTGTATTGTAGGTGTTAACCTCTTGGTTGTGTCTCTTATTAACCTCTCTCTTATTATGTCTTGTCTTCGTCGTTCTCGTCGTAGAATGTAAGAAAAGGGAATACTTTTTCAAGATGATTTACTCTCCAAAAGAGAGAAAAATAAAAAAGGGATTATAAAAGTGCAATCTTTTTTATTTTCAAAACGAAATCACGCAAATCCCAGAGCCAAATCGGGGAGATCTTTCCATTTAAAGAGAGAAGAGGAGGTCAAATGGATAGGGGCAGAATGGGAATTAACACCAAGAAACGAACAGAACTGTCAAGAGACGAGAGTGGGAGAGAGGTTAGCTTTGGACGACCACTTGCGAGTCACGACGGCGACGAGAGAGCGAACTGAGCAATAGTTCCCATCAGGACCAAGAGATAGAGAGAAACCGCGGACGCAGAGAATAAGGAGACAGAAACAGCGTGCTGTGGGACCCACGAAAACCACACACACCTGAGGGGCAAAAGGGAAGAGTAAAAGTAGGATATTAGAGTAGACCCAGAGAGACTTAGGCGCGCGGTGGTCTGTGATGGTGATGGTGGTGGCGGAGGAGGTGGTGGTGATGTTGGGGGCGATCACCGTGGTCTTTGTTCCTGTTAATCTCTGTGCTCTGACTGTTGATAATACGACAGCAGAGGGAGAGAAAGGGGTTGGGCTCAGCGTGTTGGTGAGTTATTCTGTGACAGTCTCTCGTTCTATTAATTGCTCCCCCTTTTTTTTTTCCCCCTTGCCTTCGATTACGGGACTGATCTTTTGTTTAATATTACTCTGTTTTATTCTGTCTTATAAAATCTTAATCATTTATTTTGTTGAACTCACGCGGGACTCACACGGTATCCACATAAATAAATGGCTAAAATTTATTGGACAAAATAAGACACCATAATATTAGATAGAGGATTTGAACTCCGAACCTATGTGGTACAAAACAATTGTTAATGCAGATCCTTGGGGTTGTTGTGAGCTTTCTTACTTTTTGTCTTCACTAATTTAATATATTTTTCAATTTTTTTCTTCAATCTAATCTTTATTTCTTTTTCTTGTTAAGAATTTAGGAACTGGTTATTCTCATTATGTCAAAATTTGTATATGTAATCTAAAGTTTTAAATAGTAAAGTCGAAAAAGTTAAAAGGACTTGTTAATTTGGAGAAAAATGATAAGGTCCAAAGGTTGCTTTGAATCTAATTTGTGATGTTACATGACTTGTCGTAGGGAACTTGTTCCCCATATTACTACGAATCATGTTTGATTTTTGTTTGACTTGATAATTTAATAAATAGTAATACTTCAATAGTGAATTTAGTATCCTAACCTTCTTATTAGTTTTAGATTGTCAAGATTATTTGATTTCTTAGTTTTAGTGCTATCAGGTAATTAATTTTTTTTAACAAATAAAAAATATATAATTTAGAATCATTTAATGATTCGCTGAAAATATTGAATTAAAACAAGATCGAGGATTACAATTTAATATTAAGTGAATTGAACAAAAATGTTCCTAAAATTAATTAGATATTAATTGTGTAGGGAGAATTTTAATAAACATTATAATTCATATTTGAGTTTACCTGAGATTATAAATTTTTTTAATTAATAGTATTGATCGAATTATATGACTAATTTTCTAACTTTTTTTATAAAACAAATTTTCATTTATTTACGAAAAAGTAAGCATTATTCAAATTCTTTAACAAATAAATAATTTGAAATACTCATATACCTCTTCTTTTCTTAGGTAGAAAAATCTTGCTTTTTTTATCCTTCAAAATAATACATATTCAATAACAAATATGCTAATGGATTATTTTTATTCACTTTTCATATTTAAAAATATATATGTTTATTATACTTTGTCCATCAACCAATGATACTAATGTCTAACTATAAAAAAACTTGTATTCTCTTCTCAACATGGAAGACAAGAGGTTTTGTTCTAGTACCTCACATACATAAGTGCAAGTTGTCCATAATTTAGAGAACTTAACAACTTATTCTACATAAGTTTCTTTATTGTATAAGGAAAAATGTAGATGGTGAATATGATGAAACCAGACTTCTCCTTACATGGAAGAGTGGTATTAAGGATACAAATCTAAAATTTAACTAACTAACAAATGATGACTTCAAAACATATTAACATGTAATATTCTTTAACAGTCAGCTATAGCATGCATATCTTGAAAATGATAATATTTATATTAGTAATCATGATAACTTAGTGGTATTTATTTAGTTTTATATTTCTCCAAGATTATTTTATGACAACTTATTGGCGAAGCAACGTCTTTAATCTCATTAAATCCCCATGCAGTGTACATATATATATAGCCTGAGAATTAAAAAGTTGGGACGGGACCATTTTGCAGATGTGGTACAGTAAAGAAGGAGACCACCCAAATGACTCTTAGCTTGCCCATAAATGGTTGGTGGTCAAATTCTTGAGCTCAAGGCAGGTGTTAAAAGAATACTGGATTTAGAATGGTATTTGGCTTTGAAGGCACCTGATCATATCGCAGAGAAAAAGGGTTGCTGGAATTAGATAGTCTCCAGGTGACCACTACACATGCATGGAAATCATCCATTCTGTCTCGTCCTCCTATCTTTTAATATATTTTCTCGGACTTCTACATTTTTCTCTCCAGCCAAACGCCTTTTTCCCTGTTGACTTTCCTTCCTCTGGTGGAGGGAGACTTCTCACGTGCATGGATTTGACATGGCATCACAAGCACAGCAACTTCGAGCTTTTAAGTCTCTCTTTCGTTACCAGCGGTACACTATTGTTGCACTGATATGAATCTTTGCCATCTTTTCAAACTGGTTAATTTTTAAAAATGTTTTAATGATTACTCACCTTTTTCTGTCCTCTGTTGCCTATTGGATTTTCTGAGCTAACAGAACAATAATCTTTTTGTTTTTTTTTTTAATTGGGGACATCTAAAAAGATAATGAGACACTTAATAAGTATAGTATCTAAAAAAAAATTCCTAAATTCAAAAAACTCCGTATAATTGGCTAATCAATCCGCGCGTTATCTTTTTTAAAGATAGGAGCACATAGTCAGTATCTTTTTGTTTTTTGTTTTTATAAACACCAAGCCAATCAAAGTCGCGGGATGCTTTTTAACGTTCTTAATTAGTTTCACGAAGTACCATTTGGTTTCCCACGTTTCTGACATTAATTAATTCTGTCGTATTATTTATAAGGTTTCAAATTATAAATTGTAACTACAATTAAATCAATAATATTATAATTAAAATCTATATTATAATTATAACCATTATTATTATTATTATTATTAGGGTTGGTTCAGCCTAATCTTGCTGAGGTTGAACGTCGTTGTTTGGATACATGATCTACGTGATTCTGGTTATGAAATACCTGCAAAACAGATAACAGCGGGCCGGGAGTTGATTCCCAGGAGGCCCCTCCGACGCTCAAGTCAGTCTCTTTGGTGTAGGTTTTCGTTGTTGAAAGTATAGAAAAGTAGGGTTGTAATCTCATACCTGAATCGTGGTAGAATAGTACCTTATATATGCCGTGAATGCTAGGTTTACGTAGATCTTTGTATTTGCATGGGAGTCTTACTCCTGATGGGCCGAACGAGCCATGGACGTGTGAAGATGGGCCTGTGCCTAGCACAGCCGACCTAACCAATGGTTAATTGAAGAAAACTCAAATTTTAAAAAATAGCAATTAAACACCCGAATTTTTAATTTTTCACAAATATTGTAGCTTAATGTTAGTCTTTTCATTAACGTCATTCTTTTCATTAACATCACTGATGTGACCTGCCACGTCAATTAACATATTTACCATGTGTATGAAAAATAAATTTTAATTTCTACATCAAGATATTATAAAATAAATATATAATTTTAAATTTAATTAATTTACCATAATCTATAATATATAAAATTAACAAGGAATTAGGGGCAGTTAGTTCACAAGGGGAATGACAATATAGGAATGAAAATGAATATAATCATTATAATTATGATGGTTAGTTAAAAGGAATGAATAATTACTATTACCATTGATAGTGGTTGATTTGTTAAAAATATTGAGAAATAAAAATTTGTTAAATTTATGTTTTACACCAAATTTAATATATGTTAATTAATTATATTTAATTGCTAAAAAGATAAAAAAATGAATAATTTTATTGTAATTAGTATATTTTGATTAATTATATTTAATTAAAAAAGAAAAAAAGTATGTCACAGGCGTGAAAAAGGTTGTCACACCGATGACAGTTGTACTAGATCCAAGAATGAAACTCATTCCTCTCATATATCAGAAGTATGGACGATTATCTGAAAGTAATATATGTCTTATAATCATAATATAAAACCAACTACCTGTATTCATTCTATGTCCATTGATTCATTCTCAAACCCAGGAATCAAGCATCCCTATATATAACTGTTAGGATTTATTTTTCAAAATATCCTATGTTCATTTTTTATTTTTGGCATTTAAATTGGACATGTGATTTTTCCTAATAACCCTTATTGATGTGCCTAAATTTGATGTGGATTAGAATTGGAAATTATCTCTAATATTATTTCTTTTTGAAGAAGTTTTCATGTCCACGGCAATTTGGGAAGGTGAAGTGACAGCTGGCTGATGTGGCAAGCAAAGTAGGTTTTTCTTTGTGTGGTGTGCTGCGCAGACGGATATATATGTTGTTGAAGAAAAATCGTGGTTATTGGACCTTGCAGCTACCGTGTTGTTTGACGCCTCTGATTTCTTGTTGGTGTGATCAATTAATCTTGCAGCTGCTGTGGTGTTGACGCCTCTGAGCTCTTGTTGGTGTGATCAATTGTGAGACTTTATTTTGGTGCCGCAAAACAAGACTATGGTCTGACCTTAGCAAGTAACTTAATCGTGATTTGTAGTTGTCGTTGTCTGCTGGATATTCTATATTAATAGGTTGATAGTTGAAGAACTTGTGGGTACTGTTACTTGGTTTATTGGTGTCTAAGTCCAGAATTGAAATAGTAGTGATCTTGATTTTATTCATCTTTGATTTTAAGTAGGAAGAGTTTGAAGAAAATCCTCTGACGAGGTTAACACGAGTCAGTCGTGTTATCGGGCGTGAAAATCTTTCACGGGTAGTTAGGTTATGGGTTAGTTACATAGATTGAGTCATTCGGGGTCGATCAATCTTTGTAATTTTTTTTGTGAACTACAGTGGAAGAAATTAATCTAGGTGAGGGCCCCGCAGACGTAGGCAAGGTGTGCCGAACTGCGTTACCAAATGTCGGTGTCTTTGGTATTCTGCTTTTGTGATTGTTGATTTAATTGTGCAAAAATTAAATTTTTGGACAGTCTGCGAAATTGTTGAAGATTTAATTATTTCACATTTCACTGAAACATCCTTAAATATTGTTGTGAAATATATATTATAAAACTTCTTGATATAAAAAGCAAACGTGACAAAAGAACAAAAAGTAAAAAAAATAGCAGCCAAATATGCCAGTAAGACCTTCTTTAAAATGTTTTGCAGAGTATATTTGATTAATGCTCTGCTTGTATAAAATTTTGCAGAGCACATTTGTTTAATGTTCCACTTGTACGTAAGTTTCGCAGAGTACATCTGTTTAATGTTCCACTTGTATAAAGTTTCGGAGACATGTCAGGTAACACCTTCCTTGGAAAGTTTTGCAGAGTATATTCGATTAATGCTCCACTTGTATAAAATTTTGCAGAGCACACTTGTTTAATGTTCCACTTTTATATAAGTTTTGCAGAGTACATCTGTTAATGTTCCACTTGTATAAAGTTTCGGAGACATGTCAGGTAAGACCTTCCTTGGAAAGTTTTGAAGAGTATATTTGATTAATGCTCCACTTGTATAAAATTTTGCAGAGCACGTTTGTTTAATGTTCCACTTGTATATAAGTTTTGCAGAGTACATTTGTTTAATGTTCCACTTGTAGCACCCAACCCTAACGCACAAGCAATCTGCAAATATAAGAATCGACTCCTCAACTCTCGCAACTATCCCAAGTATTAGGTTCTTGTCCACCAAGCACAACCCCTAGTACATTGACTCCACAGTCCTCATATCTCCTGCTGAATTAATCGTTTATATTCTTATACCTCTCCCTTTTTCTTGTTTTTTCGGTCCTTGTTTTGTTTCTGTTGGTACTGAAGAGGAAAATGGCAGAAGCCATACTCTATGGTATTGCAAATGAAATCATAAAGACACTGGGTTCAGGAGCTCTACAGCAGATTGGAATTTGGTGGGGTGTCAACGATGAGCTTAAGAAGCTCGAGAACACAGTTTCTACTATCCAAGCTGTGCTACTTGATGCAGAACAGCGCCAGACACAAGACTTTCAGATCAAAGATTGGCTTCGAAAGCTACAAGATGTTGTGTACGATGCCGATGACTTGCTCGACGATTTCTACACTGAAGCTTTGATACGAAAGGTAAAGAGTGGCAATAAGATCACAAAGCAGGTGCGCCTTTTCTTTTCACGTTCAAATCGGATCGTTTATGGTTATAAGATGGGCAGGAAAATTAAGGAAGTTAGAGAGCGACTAGATGACATTGCAACTGATAGTCAAAAGTTTCACCTTGTTAGGCGTCTTGTTCCTGAGACACCATTACTGACCCGACCTCAAACTCACTCCTTTGTTGGTGAAGGAGAAGTTATAGGAAGAGATAAAGATAAAAATGCAATCTTGGGTCTTCTGCTGGATTCCAACTCCTCAGAAAATGTTCTGATCATCCCTATTGTTGGGATGGGAGGGTTAGGGAAGACCGCACTTGCCCAATTTGTGTACAACGACGAGAGGGTCAAAAATCATTTTGAGCTGAAATTGTGGGTTTGTGTCTCTGATCCTTTTGAAGTCAAACTTGTCATAGAAAAGATTCTAAAATCATTGACTGATGGGAACCAAGAAAATCTGGAGTTAGATCAGTTGCAAAGCCGACTAAGAAAAGGAATTGATGGAAAAAAATACTTGCTTGTTTTAGACGATGTTTGGAATGAGGACCTTAAGATATGGCTTGAACTGCAAAGATTCTTGATGTGTGGTGCAAGTGGTAGTAGGGTAATAGTCACAACCCGTTCTACAAAGGTTGCAAAGGTTACTAGTAGATTGTCTCCCTATGTTCTGGAAGGCCTCTCTTTGGATGAGTCTTGGTCTTTGTTCTCAAAAATAGTTTTTGAAGGGCAAGAGCCGAAAACTTACAGTGGGAACCTGCCACAAATTGGAAGGGAGATTGTCGGAAAATGTGCCGGAGTCCCTCTTGCAATAAAGACAATAGGGAGCCTTTTGTACTTCAAAAATCCTGAAACAGAGTGGTTACCTTTCATGGAAAATGAATTTTCTAAGATATCACAAGATGAAAATGACATTTTGCCTACACTTCAGTTGAGTTATAACAATCTTCCCCCACACTTAAAGCATTGTTTTGCATATTGTAGCTTGTTTCCTAAAGATAATGTATTCGATGTAGAAACATTGGTTCAACTTTGGATTGCACAAGGGTTTGTTAAGTCATCAAACACCAGTCAGTGTCTAGAAAAATTAGGCCTTGAATATTTCAAGGAATTACTATGGAGGTCTTTTTTCCAAGAAGTGAAATAGAATCAATTAGAAAGTATAGAAAGTTGCAAAATGCATGACTTGATGCACGACCTCGCAACTCTAGTAACAGGATCAGAGAGCACGATATCAAACCCAAATGCTGATAATATAGGTGAGAAAACCCGTCATGTATCATTTAACTTCAATATAGAAGGGTCATGGCAAGTTCCGCCTCACTTTTATAATGCTTTGAGTTTGCGGACATTTCTTTGGCTAAGACAGCAAGGATGGGATCCTGCGGCGCTTCCTAAGCCAGAGTGGGAAACTATTTTTTCCAAATTTAGGCGTTTGCGAGTGTTCGATTTAAGTAATACTCTAATTGAGGAAGTGCCAGATTCTATTAAAGAATTGAAACATTTAAGATATCTTGATTTTTATAGATCTGGAATTTCAGTTCTTCCAAGCTCTATTTCTCGTCTGCATAATTTGCAAGTGCTTAAACTCTGCTTTTGCACTAGTCTTAAGGAATTGCCAATTGGCATTACAAAGCTACTTAATCTCAGGCATTTGGATTGTTGCAACTGTTATAGTTTGACCCATATGCCCCATGGGATTGGAAAATTGACTTCTCTCCAAACATTAACATACTTTGTGATAGCAAAAGACAACTCTATTCAGCAAAAGGTTGGTGGTCTTGATGAATTGAAACGACTTAACAGCTTAACTGGTTCCCTGGAAATTAATAGACTCCATTTCTTGAGAAATCCCAAGTTGGAATCTGAAGCTGCGAACTTAAAAGAGAAGCAGCATCTTCAATCATTGAGGTTATCTTGGGACATAAATTTTGTTCACTACCATTCAGAAACTGAAAACCAGGAAGTATCATTGGAAAGCCTCCAGCCACATCCAAACATCAAAGAACTGCATATTGATTATTTTGGAGGCCTAAAATTTCCTGCCTGGTTCTCATCACTCACAAATCTTGTGGATCTATCTTTATTTTGTTGTTTTAATTGTAAACACCTACCACAATTGAGTTTAACCCCTTCCCTGAAGTATTTAAGGATCACCTATTTTCCTCAGTTGGAATACATTGACAGGAAAGATGATAATAGCTTCAGTGGTGCTAGACGTCAACGAAGAGAAGGAAGATCAACATTTTTTCCATCCCTCAAGAGTCTTGTACTTCAAGATTGTCCTGAGCTGATGGGATGGTGGAAACAGGATGATGATAATGATGCCGTGGTTGAATCAATTACTGTGTTGCCACAGTTTTCTTGTCTGTCTACACTGGACATCTATGGTTGCCCTCTATTGACTCCGATACCACTTTTCCCATCTCTTGACGAGATCCTGAGTTTGACCAAAGTCAGCTCAAAACTGTTGCAGCAGATAATGAACAAGAACATGATAACTTCGGCATCATCATCACCATCATCAGCAATCACTCTTTCTTTTCCATCTTCTTCTTCAAACTTAATTGTCCAGCCGCTCTCCAAGTTGAAACGTCTTGATCTAGAGCAGATTGATGAACTACAATCGCTGCCTGAAGAATGGCTAAAAATCTCATTTCTCTCAAGGATTTACGGATCAGCAAATGTAAAAAATTGAGGTATCTGCCTCAAAGCACTCAACGCCTCACCACTTTAGATATTAGCAACTGTCCCCTTTTAATAGAGAAATGCGGAAATAGCAAGGGTGAAGATTGGCCTATCATTGAACGCATTCCAAATATAGAGATTGATAACCGTAGAATTCAATGGGAAGGCCGTTACCTGTTAGATGATGGAGGGCTAACGGACCATTGCTCATGAGGTTTGTGCTTCCTGTTTCCATCACATTCTTGTCAATTGAAATCTTAACCAATTTTTGTTTCCTCGTTTCCATTTTGCATCTTCTAAACTTGCAACTTCATTTGGGTATTGAATTCTAATCATAATCATTACATATGCAGATGATAGTATTCTCGGATAGCTGTTAAAATGAGGGAGACAGCTCTCTATCCACTATATCTAAACTTCGTCAACAACCTGGTAAAAATAAACTGAGAATACTTTGTTTAATTTCCTTGTTGATTTTTTATTTTCTGCAGTCAGTCAGTTGTTGCTTTTCCTAATTTCTTTTTCAGGTTTGATCTCGTTCTTTCATAAGCTTTGGAAATATATAATTTAAAAGTTTAACTGGAGTTATGTTTGAAACATATAATTTATGCATTAACAAATTGGTTTGAATTTATTTAAGTTGGGTTAAGATGAAAATTAGATAGAAAAATCTAACAAATGAACTTAAATTTTTTGAACATATTTAAATCCGATTAGATTGGAACTCAAAATCACATTTCACTTTTCCTTTCACCGTACTAAGATCAACGACTTCGGATCTCCTTGTGGCCATGTTCTTTGCCAAATTAGCTTTGCTTTTTGGACCTAATCTACAAACCTTTCAACTCTTTTGCCTTGCCTATTTCATTGATGTTACTTATTTCACGAGTTGTCCATAACAGAGAAGGAAATAGGTCGGACCAGACTCGAGGTTTACCTGAGCCGTGCCCGTCTTGGTTAGAAAGATGAACGCCGGAGAGAGCTATTTCGTTTTGTTATGTAATGCCACAAAAAGTTGTAGTAATTTGTACATTGTACTAATTTGGACATGTCCATAGAGTGAGACTTATCATTGCACTCCTTACGTGACACCACAAAAGTTCAGTAGTTGGTACGTGTGGTACTGAAAAATGCATGCCGTGGAACTCATGGTTATAAGTAAATTACTTATCTCTCCCTAATCAACGCAAGAGTCATTTAAGTTATTCATAAAGTATTACTTATTATATTCAAATTTGTAGATTTTTATTTATTAGACTTTGTAAACCTAATTTTATTTATCGGATTTTGTTAATTTAATTCTATTTATTAGACTTTGTGAACCTAACTTCAACACTAATGATGGGAGAAGGGAAAGTTTTTTAATTTCGTTCCGTACTGGCTGGTATTAGGAGAACAGAACGAAATAGAGGTGCTTATGTACCGAGTATAAATATCAGTCGGTACTGGCGTGTTTTGTCTGATGTCGACCAGTACTGAAATTTTTAAAAAATATAAGGATTTATTAGCAAATTTTTCAATTTTTTTTTTAAAATTCTCCCTTCCCTAAAATTTTAAAAAAAAAAATAACCAATGGAGCGATAAATATCAAATTACAAAACAAGTACAAGATTAAAACTATAAATTAAAAGAATTGAAAGATTAAATTGTAAATATAAATATATCTTTAATTAATAATATTATATAAAATTTAATACCCTTTTAAAATTAAGGTTAATAAATTAAATAATGTCTAACTTTTTAAGAACCTTTTAGTTTTGTGTTAAAATTTTTAATTTAATAATAATTTTTTAAATATTTACAAATTAAGTTAAATTGTTGTTTTTGATAATGTTACATATCTACCAAATATTAAATATATGTCACAAATAAGTAAAAATAACATTTTGAAATGAAATGTACCAAATTTGAAATATTAATTATTAAATTAAAATTTTTAAAAATTAAGTATTAAAATTTTAAAAATTCAATTTTTTTGAATATATTATCTACTTTGAATTGTTATAATTTTTAAAAAATTCAAAATCATATCTATTTATTTTATTAACACAATAAGAATGATAATGGGTATAACCGAGCTAGGTGCCTCAGGCTTGGAATAAAATTTTGTGTTCAAGTTCAAGTTTCAAGCTTGATTAGGTTAAATTAAAATTTTATTTTTAAATTTTTTAAAACTTGAAAAACCTGAAGGAGGTTAACGTTTCCCAAACTTTTCAATTTTACCGCGGACGTCTCTAGCACAAACAAAAACAAAAGCAATTAAAAACGAAATAATAAAAACACTAGGAATTTGATAAAATAGTTTGACACACCTTGCCTACGTCTGTGAGGTCCTCACCCAGCTTAATACTTTCACCGAAATACAATAGATTTACCTCAGGCTTTATTGAGCCGACACCACTCAACCCTTGACACTATCTCTCAACCTCACTTCCCATAAAAGAATTTCACACCTAATAGTACGACCGCCTTGTACTAACCTCAACAGAGGATTTACACTCATTGTTTAATAATAAAGATAATTAAACGAACAACTCAAGTGATTAAAATAATTAGAAACAAAGACGAATATACTTGAGATAGCAAAGAACAACTTTCCGATGAGTTCCGCTCCTTTAAAATGGACGCATTGAAGCAACACATAGTGAAGCACCATGCACGGACAAGCAGTGAGCAGAGAAGCAACACGCACACAGAGAAGCAACACACGGAGAAGCAATGCGCAGAGAAACTCACCCTCACAAGGAGCACATCAACGACGTAGTATATATATGTCTTCTAAATCAATTAATTCCTCACTATGCACTTTATTGAGCTTTCTACCAAAAACCTACGCACCACTACACTCACTTTTTCATTGAAAAATTAATTCACCTCACTTCAATAACACACAAATACTACGTTTCCCAATAAGCAATTAATGCACACCACTTTAACATCCACTGCACCTTTTATATAAAACCCACACCAAAGCCACCTGTACCATTGATAAATACATCCACTCACTCCACAATGTAAGCTGCGCTTTTTCAGTATTTAATTAACTCCTCACTGCACCGTTTCTTCTATCTTCAATAAACGCATACAAACTCTTTTTCCTATACCCACAAAACTCTCTACCGTATGTATATATACTCTCTGCCGCACATGCACGCCCACTTCGTTTTTTGCACACTAGCTTCTTTGATAGACTTCTGCAGTGTAATGGACAATTTACGCACCACACATCTATGCCACACACGCACTTTTTTCTCAAAAGCCACACACACACCTTTTTTTTAAGACCACACACACACACAAGCTAGTTTAACTTCTGCATAAGATCCCAGATATGCACAAATCTCTCCTACAATCAAGAGTCCCACTTAAATTCAAACATGCAATAACTTCATCTTTTTAATGTCATCAATCCACAAAACTCGCAAATCCAGTAATAAAATAAACTCAATATCACCATGATGATGGACTCCAATGTAACGTAGAATTCGTACAAGTTATATCTTATATGTCCAATTAAAATGTCAGAACTAAATAAAAGATATATACAATATATCATAACAAAACTAAAAGAAACGTCATGTTACCTAAAAACAACGTCGTAATATACATGTAAATTATAATTAATTTATTCAGCCCATCTTTCACCCTGAAACTCCTGGAAAAAAGATCATATTATGGTTTATTTGCTTCACATTTTCACTTTAACCAGACCATTCCACGCAATTGAGTAAGCGACTCCAAAAACAACTTAATAAAGTCCAAAATCGAGATAAAGAGCAAATCAACGTTCGAGGGCAACAATTCTACTACAATAAGTTAGTTAAATTATTAATCAAAAGTTCATACATGTATTTCCCCAAAACATCTCTGAATCCTATTATGGAACAAATATTATAGGACTCTTCGATGTAAAAGGCAAATGTCACAGAAGTACAAAAAACTAAGAAAAATGACCAGACATGTTAAGTAAGACCTTCCTTGAAAGTTTTGCAGAGTATAATTGTTTAGTACTCCACTTGTAACACTTGCCCAGGGCCGGCACTGCAAATATTGTAAAACTTCTCGACAGTAAAAGCAAAACCGGACATGACAGAAGAACAAAAAACCAAGAAAACGACCAGACATGCCAGGTAAGACCTTCCTTGAAAGTTTTGTAGAGTACATTTGTTTAATGTTTCACTTGTAGCACCCAAATCCACATGCAATAGCATCAGTTATTGGTTTTAACAGATTAAGAAAGCTACGCGAGAATGATTTGATAGATTTAACTTGAGAATGGCCTAAATATATACAGGCTTACAACTTTTATGAAAATAATAATAAAAAAACCTATAACTACCTAGCTAAACTTCAAGCCTTAAATTTGCATGATAGTGTCGAATATGCATGATAATATCAACGTCAACTTAGCTAAAAAAAACTAACAGTTGAATCTTATTTAATCCTATAGATTTCACAACTTTGAATCAATCTTCTTCGACAACTTCAATACTCCCCCTTAGTTCAAAGGTGGTGATGTATAGACATGCCAAACGATCTTCAAATTTTTACTGTGGTAAAGCTTTTGTGAACAAGTCTGCAAACTGTTCTTCAGAACTACAAAACTCCACCTTGATTTGCCCTTCAGTTGCAAATTCCCTTATAAAATGGTGTTCGATCTTTATGTGCTTTGTTCTTCCATGCATTACTAGGTTTCTTGTCATTGCGCCAGCTAACATATTGTCACAAAAAAAACTGTGTAGCTTGTTCTTGCTTCTAGTTCAAGGCATCGAGTAATCTCCTCAACCACACTACTTGGCATGCAGCTGTCGCAACTACCACGGACTTAGTTTTTGTTGACAATAGGGCTATAGTTGATTATTTCTTTGAAATCCAAGCAACAGGATCTGATCCCAAAAGAAAACAGTTGCTAGTGCTGCTTTTTCTATCTTCTTGTGACCCTGCCCAGTCACTATCAGTGTACCACACCAACTCAAACTCCTTCTGCTTCAAATACCATATTCCAAGACCTGTTGTAACAGCTACATACCTAAGAATCCTTTTTGTTGCTCCAAAGTGTTGCTTGCGAGGACAGTGCATGAACCTTAATACCAAACCCACTGCATAAGCCAAGTCTGGTTTGGTGTCAGTTAGATAAATGTGGCGTCCCACTAGGCTTCTGAACCTTTTTGAATCTACTCTTCCTGTGCCATCTTCTGTTGTGAGTTTTTCACTCACGTTCATAGGTGTTCCTACAATTTTCCAAGCTTGTCATTTTGAACTGTTTCAAAATATCTGAAGCATATTTCTATTGTGAGAGGAATATGTCGTTCCGTGTTTGCTTGATTTCTAGGCCAATAAAGTAGTTTAACTTGCCTAAGTCAGTCATCTTGAACATACTCATCATTGAACTTTTGAATTCTGAGATGAGCTTGTGGGCTGTGGGCTTTGAAGAAACCCAGTCCAATTCCCAACTCAACTAATCAGTAAGTAAACAGATCAGTAAGTTAACTCTTAACCCTTAAACTTACCTCTATGTGCTGTCGGG
>JAOTBA010000205.1:5867567-5884642 GCA_025629845.1 Erythroxylum squamatum | reverse complement strand
AGTTATCAATGAGCCCGATATCCAATGGATATGGGACAGTTTTAGGCACTCGGTCACAACGAAGAAATAAATGGAAAATTGGATTCCATGTACATATGTATGCATGATATGATTGATTTAATTGTATTGAATGAGAATACATTGAATGGGAATGTGAAAATTGTATTGAATGAGAATACATTGAATGGACATATGAAATTGTATTGAATGGGATTGACCTACTTGTATTGAATGGACATATGAAATTATATTGCTTGGGCATATGAAATTGTATTGAATGTGAACATGGCATTGAATTGATTGTGATTATAATAGTGAATCTGAATTATGGCATATTGAGAATGAATTCCTGTATTGTGTGATTGGGTGAACCATCAATGATGGTCACTCACTGAGTTCGCAAAACTCATCCAAAATTTGCATCTATTTTTCAGGATTTAGAAGATTACCCCGTTATGCAACGGGAGTAGACTTGCTGCTCACGAGGGAAAGTTAGAAGTCGGGATCAGTTCGTGTCTGCATTAGGATTCTGTATATCTTGTATTCCGCAATTTTTGTACAGTGTTTATTTGAACATTTCAATTTGTAATAAGTGCTAAAATATGGGAATCTGAATAAATGGGATTGATTGAATACGAATATTGCTACATATATATATATATCAATTGGAATTGTTTGCAAATGTTTTGTGTATTGAATAGGCCCGAATGGCCCAAAGTGGATTGGTTTCTCACAAAAAGGGGTATGAATAAAAGTGGGCCCAAATTGATCATTGAAATTGCTTTGAGTGTAATACATGGAAAACAATGTGCTATCGACTTTTAATTTATTTAGCCCAAATGGAAACTGGACTTCTGTCCATGCCAGTGAAAAAAAAATTGTTTACTGAATTTGGATTAAGCACTCTAGCATGCCACCCTCGCGGGTCACGGGCTCGGATATCACAGTCGATATCGGTTTCAAGTCTTGCGGGAGTGGGATGCTACAAATAAAATGTGCCCAAAACAACAGATGTTGCTGGGCCTTATCTTCTTGTTGTGGAGTCAATAACAACTTCTTAATTACATAATTCTCCCGCTCTTCAATTTCTTCCTCTTGGTTCTTATACTCTTCATCATCCCTATCTGGTCCATAGATAACAACATCATCATCTTCGTTGTGCTCCACAATATTTACTGTTTTACTGGGGACACTAGTTTGACAAATGTCTTAATTTCACACCGACAATAAAATTTAGGTCAAGGCTTGGTATAACGATTCTTCTCCTTAAGAGCTTCCTTGTTTTCGTCCACCTTTTGCTTATCGACAACTTTCTCTTCTTGTAAATGATTCTCACGTGCAGGAGGTTCTAGCAGAGTCTTCATCATTTCTATGGAAACTCCTAAAGCTTCTCCCGTACAACTTTTGCAAGGAGTTTCAATTATGCCTTTCTTATGAGCCAAAAATTTTGCCCTTAATCCTAAACTCTGAGAGCCTTTACAAAAGACTGAATTAGTAATATCTCAATCTTGTCCCACGTGACATACCTTAAACCATATAAGAGTCTTGAAATCATCTGCCCCTCTATCTCTCCCAGATCATTATATCGAGATAACCTCATAAATTTCATAATGTAGTCTTGCATAGATTAAAAAATTTATCTACACCACTGCAATTCTTATAATAGAATTTGTTAATAATTAAAGAATAAAAATTTTCTACATTTATTTCATTTTATCTGCATCCAAGACCGAGCTGAACCTTCCCATCATACCATCTCTTTTCTTTGTTCTTCTACCACCAAATAGAGGCGGCCCCCTTTAACCTGCAAGTCACTAGCTTTACATTTGTCTCTTTTAGGATCTTATGATAATCAAATTACCTTTTAATAGCTACAATCCAATTAATCAAGAACTCCTTTAGTGTTAAAATATCCGTTAAAGACAAGAATATCTACCTGAAACTTGAAACTGCCGTTAAGATCTCTTTAGTTTTGGGGTCCGTCATACAAGAACTCCTCATCTAACTTTGGTTCACTGTTATAGGTAGGCTACTTCCAACCTCGAGCAAGAATGGGTCTCTAAATAGGGCACTTTAAGGATCGTTCTTTCATAATACGATCTCTATCATCATCTATATCCCTGTTGGCAAGAGAGTTAAGGGCATCGAGATGCTATAAGATCTTCTTGAAGCACGCTTCCAAACAATCCTCCAACCGTTAGATAATTCGATGCTTTATCTCTTGTAATACTTCCTTTTGGTTATCTGACCTATGGTCATCTATAATGCAATTTGTGTTTCTATTCTTATTGTTACCCATAGAGGTAATGATTCAACCCACTTTAATACCATCTAATTCGGATAAAAATGAGAACAACTAAGCAACATGCTTAATTTGAAGAAACATAAGAATCCACTCAAGAAAGCTTAAAGCCAACGGAATAAAAGATAATTATTGATAAGATTTATAATAAAATGTTTAGGAGGCCTATTTATAGGCTTGAGAAAGTAATCCTAATCCTAAAGAAAATAGGAAACTAAGAACATGAAACTTATAGAAATAGATAACCAAAATAAGTAGGATTTATGGAAATAGGAAACTTTATAGAAATAGAAAACTTATAAGACATTCCACATCAAGTTATAAAAGGATATAACTAAGTTGAAGACTTAGACTACCATGAGACTTTTGCTCCTATTGCTAAACTTGTAACAGTTTGACTTGTTCTTACTATGGCTTTAACACAATGCTAACATTTTCACTAACTTAATGTTAATAATGCCTTTTTGTATGGACAACTTGATAAAGATATAGATATGACTATACCACTTGGTTTCAAATGAAAGGAGGAGACTCATGTCTGCAAGCCCCACAAGTCATTATATGACCTTATGCAAACTCCGCATCAATGGTTTATCAAACTATCTTTCACCCTTAAGAGAGCTAACTTTATCCAATCCAAGTCAGATTATTCTCTATTTGTTCGATCTCAAAATGATAAACTCTCTATTATCTTCATTTATGTGGATGATGTTATCGTAGCAGGAAATGATCTATAGATATTAAACACACCAAATTATTCTTAAAAACCAATTCAAGTTAAGACTTGGGACAGTTTGAAGTATTTTCCAGGTATAAATGTGATATGGCCAAATAAAGGAATTGCACTATCACAATGAAAATGTGCACTTGACATCTTTGAAGATATAGATATTTTGGAGCAAAACCAGCCATATTTCCTATGGAGCAAAACTTGTCACGTAGCAAATATGAGGATAATTACATTGTTGATCCATCTTCATATAGAAAACTTATTGGGTGGTGTTCCAATTCAATTCATGGACAAGTCACAAGTTCAACATTTGGAAGTAACCCATTGAGTCCTATAATAAGTGAAACAAATGTCGGGATAAGTAATATTATTTCTTTCAACAAGTTCAATTCAACTAAATGCATTTTGTGATGCTAATTAGGCTAGGTGTCACAACACTCGATGGTAAATTACTAGATATTGTATATTTCTTGGAGGTTTGTTATTTTCTGGAAGAATAAGAAATAAAAAATAGTATCGTAGGCTAGTGCAGAAGCTGAATATCAATTAATGACCAACAATTGTTGTGAAGCTATATGTTTGAAAACAATTTTAGAAGAATTGGGCATTTTACATTCACATCTTATAAAACCTATATTGTGAGAATCAAGCTATGCTCCACATTGCTTCAAGTCGATCTACTATGAACATACAAAATATATAGGGATTGTTGTCATCTTATATGATAAAAGGTTTAATAAGAAATGATCAAAATGGTTCATATACCCACATTAAGTCAACCAACTAACATTTTCATAAAGTCATTAAGTTCTCAAAATTTCTCAACTCTACTTAGCAAGTTAAGAATTATCAATATACATTCTAAACTTGAGGAGAAGTGTTAAAACATTCTATAACCAAATCTTTCTAAATATAGAAAGTTAATTTTCACTAACCTCATTGATTTATTTTCTTATTTGTACCATCATTCTTATTATGATAGTAGTGTAAATAAGAATTTGTATTGTATACTCTTTAATTTGGGAGCTTAACCGATCAAATGTACACTATAATTATACTCTAAGTTTCAATGCATAACAATTCCCTCAATCAATTGATTCAATTTGCAATCTTAGTAATGAATGATCTTACTAAAGCATGATACTAATATTATGCACGTGATTAATAAAATATACTTGGTCACTGACTTGTACTATAAACAGATAGAAGAAATAACATTTAATTGTTCTTCCTTCTTAAAAAGAAAACAAGTTCCATACCAAAAGTTTCTTTTCTGCCTTGAAGATCATTTCTGGTTGCCTCCAAATTGGTTAATCTGCCCTAAATGAACAGACAAAGAAATAGCTCACAGTTCGCAAAGACCACGGCCTATAATTTAAGCCCATTATAATTGCCTCAAAGTTTCCATAACCTCTTGGGCTCATACTCTTAAAAGAAGCCTAAAAGTTCATCTCTAACATAACATAAAAACCCTTTGATCAGCTGCCACTAGGCCACCATTTTCGCTACCCAATATCGTCATGGGCAGGTGGTGGCGAGGCCTGAGAACGGCGGTTCAGTCCCAACTATCACAACCGACGTCCTCATTACAATCAACCGCTCATCAATACCATACGATTCAAGCTATCCCACGAGAGTGCTCAGGGAGTAGAGTCTCATCTCGAGAGAGGGCACAAGGTAGAATTCCGGCGGTGGTTTTTCACCAGAGCCTCCTCGAAAAGGAACCAGATTCTCGCTCCGGTATCATCTCGAGAAAACGCCTTCTGACCACTGAAAGAAAGCAGATTCATTCCATTCTTAAATCTGTTAAAGTTCCGTTCTTTTGCTCCACAACCTTTGCTCTTCAGATCCGTGCCGGTTCTGGGTCGTCGGTGGTTCTTGAATCCGGAAAAGTCTTGCCCATTAAGGTAAATAGTTTGTAATGTTCGTTTTTGTAATCAAATTAGTTGCTTGTTGAGGGAATTTTGTTGATTTTGTGGTTTTTGGATGTGTGGTATAGGTACATAGGGATGAGGAGAGCGGGAAGGTACTGAACTTGGTGTTTGTTTGGGCTGAAGATGAAACAGAGCTGAAAGTGGACGTGCCTGTTGTTTTCAGAGGAGAAGAGGATTGTCCTGGCCTCAAGAAAGGTGATTTACACGCTTTTCGTATCATCGTTTAACATGTGTCTGCTAGTGGTCGGTGCTCAAAGTTATCTTGTATGTTTTTCAAGTCGAAAGATAATTATGAAGCTTTTTACTCCCGTTGAAGTTTACTTCGTAATCTAGTAGTCATAATGGAAGAATTATAGAACTCTAGATCGATAAAACAGTACTGGAACTTTGTAGCTTTGATATTGTGGATATTGACACGAGGAATAAGAGGCAGACTTTAGACGAGGAGAGAGGATGAAGAAAAAGGGAAATGAACTTTACACAAGCCAATTGACTGCCTTGAGAGTCACAAGCTTGCAAATAACTAATTAGAAATCTAGATATAAGGACAAGGATAGATCTCATAAAAGGGTTGTGAACTGAGACCTAGTAGAGCCAATTGTAAATTTCTTGGGAAGCAGGTAATATCAAATGATATCCTTAGTATGGCTAAGGAGCCATCAATGTGATCACAACATGGAAAGAAATCACCACCATCTTAATAATGGCTTCCTAATTTGGTTTCTATTTGAACCATACCACCATGCGGCATCTACAGTTTCCTTCTAAATGGAACTCAGGCATTTCATGTTTGGGTGTTTGTACGGGTATTGTTGCAGTGTGTGATACTCTCTAGGAGGAAGAACTTGTGATTTTCAATCCAATAATTGGGAATTTTTGCAACATAAGCCATTATGATGCCAAATTCACAGTATGGAAGTATCGTATAGTGTAACTTCTATGTGAAATGGACTGCTTGTCTCTCCTGTACATTGTTTGTGGAATTGCCTTCAATGAACAGTTAGAAAATTATTGAACAAAATTAGAACATTTTCTTGTTGGATTCTTCGTGTTGCATATGTTTATGGGTTAAGTGGGAGGGTTTTTTAACTTATATTTAAATTGCTGAAATTGTCATTGAAGCTGAACCCAACTGTAGTTGGTATTTCCTTGCGTTAAATTCATAATCAATTTCATTATGAAACAGGAGGGCATTTGAACAAGATTAGAACATCTCTTAAATTTCTCTGTCCTGCTGAAAAAATTCCCCCAAAGATTGAGGTGGACGTGAGCAATCTGGATGTTGGAGATAGAGTATTTCTTCACGATGTCGAGGTTGATTCATCATTGAAACTTCTGACTAAAATTGATAACCATCCGTTGTGTAAGATTGTTCCCACAAATTTGGGGACCTCAGAGCCTATGGTGAGATAGACATTGGATTGTATGTGGAAATTCTTTGTGGTTTTGATCAATCTAACTGAAGAGGAGAAGCAGTTAAAGAATAAATCTGCTGCTTTACCAATTATTGTGGTTTTTATATGGTGCTTTGAGATGCAACAAATTGATTAGGACATGGACAGATCTAAAGTGACTGGACATTGGATGCGTGTTGCTCGATGGTTTTGGCCTATCAGATTCTGATAGGCCGTTGTAATGGAAGAAATATCTTGCTATTAAAATGATCAGTCCATAATTATTAAATATGCGCAGTTATGCATGGATCTCCACCAGCAGTGTTATTCGTTTTTCCTTCCAGGAGTGGATCGTTTTGGAGAAACTTCTAACAAATTGTGGTTCTGTTATGAAATCTTTTCCTATCTCTTATCGGCTTTTAATTCTGAGGTTATACCTTATTTCGACTGTAGGATTTTAAACCTGAAATACCAAGTGGTATTGTGCTGTATTGGCAATAGTTAGCCAGTCAAATGCTCGAAAGGAAACATTCAAGTAAATGGAACCTACCTGTAATCGCGCAGAGAAGTTATGGCTTCAAGTATCTCATGTAGTCAAGTCTGACGTCTAGCCAGCTTCTGAAGAGGTGAAACACAATGCTTGAAACGTCATGCTAGCTGGCGTCTAGAACAAGATCATGCCTGCCCGTTGCTGTTACTGTTTTGTCTTCGCCCCTTTTACTTGTATAGTCTTAATCAGTTATTTCAAAGAAGTTGACAATGGATGTGGATATCAATACTCTCCTGGGAAAATCCTACCAAACTTGCGATTTGAGGTGATCGGTTGAGTTGTAAATTACTTTTCAAGAGTGTCTGGAATTAGTGGACTATAATTATGGAAAACCTTTGTGTTTGTCAAGGGGTTTGCTTGGTTGAACCTTGATCAAGTCAATGAATCTTAAAATCGTTGAACCTAAGACCAAATTAAAGACGGAGCTTTTAATTTAAGCTCACTGTTCTTCTGACATAGACTTCCACATGCATCTTCCAACGAGTATGATTATAGTTTATAGAGACTTTCTAATCATGCAGACATTATCCTTCCTTCAAAAGCTTAAGCTAATTTATAAATATGGTTAAGAAATGCAGTTCTGTATTACTTGTAGTGTTAAAAGAACTACACGCTTATGCTGCTCCTGATATTCCTAAGGTGGGGATAGACGTAACCTTTGGGGTTGGACTTTCGTTTTCCCTTGCAGCCATGCACAAGTTCTTGGTAAAGGCAAGTGACTTTTTCGTCCCACGAGTGAAGGCGTACGCGGAGGGGTCACTCTGCAATGTGTCCCCTGTTCTTAATTTTTGCCTTATCAACTCATTCAAAAAAGCGAATTTAAATATTTGATTAATTAATATAATAATAAATTTCACAAAAAGCTCCATCTTAGATACCAAATTGATTTGATCTAAAATATTTTATAAGAACAGTTTATGCTTAATTTACTATGGGTCTTTAATTTTTGTTCTTTGTTCAAAATAACAGCAATGCCTTGCCCCACCGTTAAACTTTTGTTGAATTTGCTGGTAATATTCTATTACAATCATATCGTTTGACTGCCTGGAAAGAAACCAGTTACATTTCATGTTTTGGAAACACACGTTAGTTTTTTTGCTTTTCCAAAAGGTGACAGTGATGTTACCCATAGTCCTCGTCCTCAAGGCCAAGTCAATCCTCGAAGCTCGTGCCCTTGGTTTTTATATCAAAATGGGGTAGGTGGGTTTGGGTTAAGCACTTCATCTCCTTTTAAACCTCTATTAAAGAGTTCTTAATAAGGGTTTAGCATCCAAATATTATTCTATGTAGTTGTGCTTGTACTTTTATTCTTTTTTTGACTTCCTCAAAGCATAAGTTGAACCTTTACTGTTCATTTTTTCTCAATTTCCAAGTTCAGCCCCTTCTTATTTTTGTTTGAATAAGACTACACGGGTCCTGGGAAAGATGTCTCATTCTTGACTTGTTCTTATCTTATTTCATTTTTGTAAAAAATAAAATCACTTTACTTGGCAACTTCTGAAAAACGTCCTGTTAGTTATCAGCATAATTTTACCCAAAAATGTAGAGCACTTTGGAGCTCCATGCACCTCTCTCTGCTTACATCATCCAAAATGAATCTATCGCAGTTGATTGCATGTGAAAAAGGCTGTTCTTCTTCCCCAGAACGGGGTGATGTGGCAATGCATTACGTATATTTGTTGTTTCTTGTCAGTCAATTCGTATTATTGTTTTGTACTTCAATCGGGTATTTATTCTATTCTTAGTTACAACGTCCAATCAAGTAATTATTAATTAAAATAGTAAATTTTACATATATTTGTTAGTTGTTAAGTTTTGTTTAGTCATTTGGAAGAAAACGGAAATTCTTTTTACTAAATTAATTGCAAAAATCGGATATATTACTAAAAGAGTAAGAACTACTTACACTAAATAGACCGTATAAAATAGATTTATAACGGAAATTCGAAAAAAAAAACAGTTCCCAAACGAATTCAGACACACTTCCTTTCATTTCTCTCTCTCTCCCTCTCTCTATCCGTCATCTTGTCGTTGTTCCTCTGAGTTAGAGAGAGAAAGGGGTTAGAGCTATAGAAAGAGAAAGCCGTTGACTTTTAGTTTTCATTTTGGGAACAACCACCTTGACGTCGTAATTACCGACGCAAGATGTCCCCCTGTAAACCGCGTGAGCACTAGCCTCCGGCAACCGGTCACTCCCACCTCCACCGACACTTATGTTTTCCCCTCCTAGCGCCTCCTCCAGCTCCACGTGGGTTTCCCATTTCTGGTAGGACTAGGATGTTCTCTATGTTTTAACCATAAAGAAGCAGAGACTACATTGATAACACTAATTCTGTAGATGCGTAAAAATATGGTCTTTGTATGCAATTCACGCCATGCGTTGGCTTCCTAACATCACCTTTTCGTCGACTTCTTCTTCTTCTTATTCTCCTTCTTCTACTTCGTCCCCTAATAGACCATTGACTTCATCTTCTTCCTACTCCTCTTCTTCCGCCGTCGCTGTTGTACCTGCCGATGCTACGTCGCCGACGAAGAAACTTACCAATCGTAAGAAAGGCAATATTGGAGGTGTGAGTTTTGGTGGCGGCGCTAAGCTCACGCGTCAGAGGAAGCTGAGACATTTGACCGACCAGGATGTGGCGGGTCCCAGATTGTCCGCCGACTCGGCGGATATGGCGCTGATGTCACGCTGTGTGAGTAGCTCCGCCCTGCCGGGGTCATTGAAAACGTCTACTTCGGTCCCTCTGCCGCTTCCTCTTCCGCTTCCGTTGCCTGTGCCGGAGAATTCGGTCTTGGGGGATGGTGATTCTCGGCTGCCGTCTCCTATAGACGTAGATCGAGAAAGAGACAGAGCTGATGGTGCAGGAGAGGTTGTCTCTCCTACAATTTCTCCGACCTCAAGGTATGCACTTTTTCTTGTATCAATCTTATTGGAATTATCTAATTTTGTGTTGATTTGTAGAATTATGCCTCAAATATGACGGAAAAAATTATAAGATACTTCCAAATATAAGTGATCCATAGTTCTGCTAAGGAAAGCATTGATTTCTGTGATGGGAATCACTCAAATGCTATCGTGCAAAACATGGATTGCAACCCTAACTTGCGGGTAATAGGGACACATTCTCTTCCCCAATACATGAAGACAATGTTCTGTGGGTGAATTGAGCTTCCTTGATTCTTTACTTTTACTAAAAAACATATTGTATGGCAGTGGATTTGGTGGCAGGGACATGAGGAGGACGGTAGACCATCTAGAGACAAAGCCGTCTAAGCTTCCAGAGCTCAGTACTCTGGATTGTTCTTATGAAAATATGAGACTTAATATTCCTAGAAGTGCTCCAAATAGCCCATTTGCGAGTCCTGTAAGGAGTCCGCAACGAATGTCTAATGTCCCTGAGTTGCGTCCTTTCTACCTGATGCCTAGAGCAAATCAGGGCTGCTCTGCAACGGAGATGCCGGCATTAGACATGCCAGCGCTTCCTCCTCCAGGTGGACTTTTTGAATATGGTGCTTATAGTAATGAGAGTTCCCCTCTTCATAGTCCACAAAATAGGAGTCCCCGCTGGAACCCCAGAAGTCCCACTAGACCTGGTTCACCTTTGAACACCAAGTTGTCAGCTGAAGCTTCGACTGCACGACGTGAAACCACTGTAAATCTTGAGGTCCACCCGTTGCCTCTTCCTCCAGGAGCAACTGCGCACTCAACAGGAGCAGCTGTGTACTCATCAGGAGCGGCTTTGCAGTCGTTATCAACTGTCATTCCCCAAGTTATAGCTAGACAACCAGAGTCTACTCCCTTGAAAGGTCAATGGCAGAAAGGGAAGCTTATTGGACGTGGGACTTTTGGAAGTGTATATGTTGCCAGTAACAGGTACATACTCTTTTAACATCTTATGCTAAGTTCCTTTTGCTCCAAAAAACTATACTTATATCACTTTGCTGGCAGGGAAACTGGGGCTCTATGTGCGATGAAGGAAGTTGAGATATGTCCAGATGACCCAAAATCTGCAGAGTCCATTAAACAATTACAGCAGGTTCTTCACCACAATTTTTTTGTCCGTTCTTAACCCATTGAAGTGAAGATGTTGTTGCACAACCTCTATAGCAATTGAAAATTGCATTCCTCATAGTTTTTAAATTCACGGACATTATTAGATTGTTATCTCTCGTTTCTATTCTAACTTCTTTCATTTGTTTCAGGAAATTAAACTTCTTAGCCATCTGAAGCATCCAAACATCGTCCAGTATTATGGTAGTGAAATAGTAAGTAATATTCCAGTGTTACCTAGTGGTTTTTGTGTTTTTCTCTTAAACCATGTTTGACTTCAAGAACTTGGTTGATTATAATCCCTGTCAATGTGTAGGTGGGAGATCACTTTTATATATATCTAGAGTATGTTCATCCTGGTTCAATCAATAGATACGTGCGCGAACATTGTGGAGCCATTACAGAAAGTGTTGTCCGTTCTTTTACTCGTCATATTCTCTCCGGTTTAGCTTTCCTGCATAGCACAAAAACAATACATAGGTAAAATAATATGTGTGCTTTAATAGCTTGATGATGATCTCGGCATATACTTTGACAGTCTCTTGGGTAGAGCATGTAAACACTGTTAAATGTCTGTGACCTAAGACTAACTTGGTTCCTTGGTGATGTAGGGACATAAAGGGTGCAAATTTGCTTGTTGATGCATCTGGAGTTGTGAAGCTAGCTGACTTTGGGATGGCGAAGCATGTGAGTATTGTTTTTTCTTTTTAAAAAAAAACTTGTAAGAGCCACTGAATCATGCATATAACCATGTATCTTTGGACCCAAAGCTGAAGTAATATTTGTTACACAGAATCTTTGGTATATCTCTTTGTAGCTGTTGTGTTCTTGATGTTTTGTAAGTAATAGACAATCTGTCTCAAGTTGTATCTTTGATTTCTTTTAGTAGGAATTTTGGGGGAGAGAGAGGTTGAGTCTACAATTTTTAGTATGTCTTATGTGCTTTGTCATCATGAGAAACATTATTCGTTTATAATGGTTTCTTTCACCACACATGATCAACTAGAACTCTAGTGATCGGTTTGAAAATATTGGAACCTTAAATTAGCCAAAAATGTGATTGTTCTGTACTTCATCAATTTTTATTGCAATGGTAATGAGCACAACTTGTTTAGACGGAATTAGCATGATGGTTTTACAGAATCACATGCATAGTTACTTCATCTGGTTTATTCATGATCAATTCGCTGATTCTTGCAATGGGCTAATGATGCATGAAATTTGTTTCCTATGCAGCTCAGTGGACATGCTGCTGAACTTTCTTTAAAAGGAAGTCCATATTGGATGGCTCCAGAGGTACCTTATCACAGCAACATTGATTTTGATGTTTAGATCTTGTAGTTCTGTCATGATATTCTGTTTCTATTTCTGTTTTTGCAGCTCATGCAAGCTGTTATGCAGAAAGAGACCAACTCTGACCTTGCACTTGCAGTAGATATTTGGAGTTTGGGTTGTACAATTATTGAAATGTTCACTGGGAAACCTCCATGGAGTGAGTATGAGGGGGTAAGTTCCATGCTATCACTGATTTGCTTTCTTAATCAAAACTCAGTTTTTTTCTCCAAATTGCAGGCAAGTATGTGGTGAATTTGACTCAGGAAAGAGATAATGACTATTTTTTTTAATGACCCCAAATTCTGAAAAACTAGTTTCAGTGATCATAGGAATTACAACAACACGAGTACATCTATTTTAACCTTATTGCCTGAACATGAACATGATATTGTTTCTGCTCTTTGGTTTTTCCTTTTAACATTTTGTGGCTATGCTTGGTGTCCAGGATTCTTGGTTCTATTCTCCTTATATTTTGAAGTTGTGAGTTCCTTTCTGTGGTAGAACATGTGTGGATGAGGTCTTCACGATACAATAGTAAATGAGATGATATAAATTAGCACTAACAGATGAACGCCGCACCATCCATTTGTATGATCTCATTGTCCCTGTTTACAATCATATTGATTCTTCACCTCATCCCACTGGCCTGGTCACGGCATCTCCTTTCTCCCTTATTTTTGGCTTCTAATCAAGTAAAGGGACATTATTATCTATGCCAAAGGCTGAACTTTGAAATTGCTACCTGTTAAGCTCTGTAATGGCTGCATGATATTCTTGGTATTAGTCAAGGAGGATCATTCCCGAGCAGGGTCAAGGCATAGTTTTGTGATATGATGAGTATGTTGATTTTATTACTAGAATTTTCCGCATTCGTATCCTCTGCATTTGGCGAATCCAAGAATATGAGTTTTGTTTGATTAACTATGCAGTACTGGAGTAGTTTTTGTGTGCAAGAGCTATATGGCCTTCTACCCTATAGTTGGATCTTACTATTGTTTCACCATGCAGGCCGCAGCAATGTTTAAAGTCATGAGAGATACTCCACCTATACCTGAAACATTGTCACCTGAGGGAAAGGATTTTCTGCGTTGTTGTTTTCTCAGAAATCCGGCAGAGAGGCCGACTGCTTGCAAGTTACTAGAACATTGGTGGTTGAAAAACTCACCGCAAATTGATGTTCCCCATTCCACCACATCATCACATGCAACAAAATTGATCGTAACCTCTCAGTCATTTTCATTGCCCTTTATTTATTTTTCCTAATGTCTTTCCCTTACTTAAAACAGATTATTATGGTTTCATGTTAACTAGCAGGATATGCCCCTCAGCCCTCAATCAGCTGATATGAAACTTGATCAGTTTCCGCTATTTACAAGCTCAAAAATTACAAAAGGAAAGCTACCCTCTGAGAGGTAAATGTTACTCCATTCATGTGTCCTACACTCCTACTCCCCTTTTCTTTTGTTCATCGTGTATTTAATTCTTTTGACTCTTTATTCTTCAATGACATTTTACTCCAGCTTCATGCATTATTCTTTTTCTCCTGTGGCAACAAGACTGACGAATGATCTCAGCATGAAACTTCCGACTTAAGGTGACAGTGACAACCTGTTCTTTTCCAATCATTATAGAGGTTCTTCCTCCTCCATCTCCTCCGAGCATGCTCGGGTTCTTCATCTATTCAAAACGGTGCCATATTTAACAGTCTGGAGATGGGTCAGGGAATTCGGAGAACAACATTTGCTTGTTTTCTCAACTAGATAACACCTTTGTAGAGAGAATGGAACTGTTTTACTGTTCAGGACGGAGTATAATAGGAGAGGACCACTGGGTCTAGGTTGTTTGAGTCGAAAGGTTTTATGGGGCCTCACAGTTGTCGCCAGTACTTACTTGCTGACGTTTCTAAAACTTTTTCATCCTCCATATATATATTGGATTGGAGATTTTAGAGGTAGGTTTTGAATACTACTTGCACTAAAATATAAGAGCTTCAACAATTGCAGAAGCTCATTCCTATTTCCTCCGTGTACATGCTATGGAGCCAAAGCGTTTCATTAGGTTTTAGATCCAAAATTTGGTTAGATGTACTTTTGTTCTATCATCGTTTTGGCACGGAAATTTGATATAACAATATCAGCGTTATTAAGGTGTTCTTAATTAAATTTGGAAAGCAGCTAAAGGATTATAAACATGACTTGTTGATTTCCAATTGGATGCGACGAGTCTGATCCGCCTACAGACGTCGTATCATTTGATGATGTTATAAACCCTGTAGAGTGTAGGCCATAAACATTGAAGTGGTGAAAGGAGACTTAAATTACGATTTCATCCTTAATTTATATTCAACTAACATAAAAAGGATTGATTGCTTTGACCAGCAAACATGGAAACCGGAGATGAGTCCACTTGTTGGTCAGCTGCGGGGATAAGTCCAAGGAGGTGAGTGCTTATAACTTAAAATCCGGACATTTGATCTACGTGTCAAGTGATCTAAAGAAGAGGGATCATTGTCTGGCATCAGATTATTGGAAACTTGGGGCATCTTTTGACTATTTCTTGCCGAGTACAGGAAGGAGTGAGCACACCGTATAATAGCTTGAATGCAAACTCTTAGACCCAACATGTGATATCAGACAGTTCGTTGCTGTCATTTGTCATAAAAAAGTAATAAACTACCCTTTTAACCGGTCATTTGACATTTGGTCAACTACGGTTCTCAGACAGTAAAGTAAGTGTTAAAACTAGTTCTCTTAAGAGGCAGATTAAAATTCCTCTGCCTAGTCTAGACACATACAAAACAAGGGAAGGAAAGCGGAGAATTCACTGCCAACGCCAAATCTCTATCCAACGATTTCACAGAGAGAGAAATAGATGGAGCCACCTGCAACTCAGTCCATAGACAGGAATTATCAGACGTCAAATGATGAACAGCAAACGGCAGTAAATGAATGGTATGTAGTTCTATTCCACTTTTCAACGTTTCTGGTTTAGTTTGCTTTCTTGGGGTTTTAGTTTGATTGCTTGTGGGGTCAAATGCAGTTGTTCTTGCTGTTATGACTGTACACAGAGTTGCTTCGGTTACTTGTGTTCCGAGGACTGCTGTTAGAATCAGAGACAACCATGAATCTGTGGTGTGATTCTTAGACTTTTACTTCTACGTAAAGATCTGATCTTTGAATGTCAAATTCATGAATACTGCCTTTCTTCCTTTTGTTTTCACGCTCTAGTCTCAAAAGGTTGGAGTCTTGTTGAAGATCTAGTCTATTGAACCTGATTTTCTGCCATTTCCTCTGTAATCATGTCGATATAGGACCTAAGACTCTGCGATTCTGAATAGCCTACTTGCTTATCCAAGAATCGGTGTTAAATTATTGACTTGAAAACTGTTGCAATTGTTCAAAAATGTTGCGTGAACATTTCTTACTGAGGCATTTAAAGTTTGATCAGAAAAACTTCAGTTAAGGAAAACGACAATGGAAAGATAGGCCATCCCAGACATGGCGTATGTAGCTCACCAAGGCCATAACAAGTAAAGAAGCATGTTCCTTGACAATTGAAGATTGCTTGCTAAGAACAAAGAGATTAAAAAGGATCTGCTTTTTCGATTGGCTGCCAATTGACGCAGTCCTTGTATGACACACACGATTTTTCTCAGTCAACAGTTGAGGTTTCCCAGCTAGGCCTAGCAATATCGCATTGAGTTGGATTAAGCAATTTTCGGATTATTTTGATATGGAATTATTTCGGAACTAATATATTTTTCGGTTAAGATTTGTATTGGTTTTAAACAGCAATTAAAAAAATGAATCGACTAGTTAATTGTTAAAATCTTGAACACTCTAACTTTTCGGTTTATTTAATTTAATAACTTTTGTTCTAAAAAATCAATAATTTTATTAATTAAAATATTAAATTTGTAAATTAATTTTTTATAAATCAAAATAAATTAATTAATTTTTATTTAATAATCTTTTTAAATTAAATTTTAAATTCTTTTATGTATAATGATAATTTTTAATCATATTTTTAATTTTTTTCAATTTTTATGATAACCTAATATCAGTATATCTTAAATTCATATATTGGTTTAATTTCTGACAAGGTTTTTTAAAAATTGGTTTTAAGTTATAATGTTGTGACCTAACTTCAAATTTATTTATTATGATAACTCGATTATAATTTTATTTATTTATTTTCAATTTTCAAATAAAATAAATAATTACTAAAGAGAAAATCCGAAGCCCTCCTCCCGTCATCATTTATATAGTTGCCGTACATTATGTTAAAAATTTAAATACTCCCTTAATTTTACTTCTCTAAAAGTCAGCTATCTAATAATAGTTCATACTCTTGGTCATTGTTACATCAAAAAGCATGTATATTTCAAAAATTCATCTTGGTCATCGTTACATCAAAAAGAAAATGCTATTTCTTAAACATGTCGATGACATGTGAAGTTGGTGATAATAATCGTTTATTGGATGACAGTTTGTTATATACAACTTCCCAAGGCATTCATTTGTCCAACTGTCCATGACTAAAACCATAATTCTAAATATTATTAGTTAAAAAGAATTAAGAATTGGGGACTCTTATAGCAAAGTCCTGGAAGGTCCGAGGCTATAGGGTACTCTTTGGAGGATGATGTTTTCAGTTGGGTAAGTAAAATTGTATTTTTAGTGAAAGTAAAAGTTGTCACTAAAAGTAGTAATATTTGTCACTATTATTAATAATGTCCAATTTTTGAAGTCGTCACCTCTCGTAACAAATACCTCTGTC
>JAOTBA010000205.1:5837462-5849554 GCA_025629845.1 Erythroxylum squamatum | reverse complement strand
TACCGACCGGTACCGGTACAGTTCCGTTCCAGAGCCCAATCCGGTACCAAGTCCGGTACGGTATTCAGAACTTTGAGCGTACGTGATTAAGTCTTCCTAAAAATATCTTTTTGACGGCCTAATAGTTTGTTTTGCTCTATCTATAACTATACTATATTGATGCTTTCTTCTTAATATTGTTTTATTTCCCGAACCAAAATGTCCAACCTCTTTCGCATTTATTCTAGGATGTTCTAGTTTCAATAGCAGTATTATAATACTACCCTCTGCTGGTTCTGGCACATCTTCTCGACATATTTGTTTCAACTAGGTCGTTCTATAAAACACTGCATCCTCAAAGGTTACCCTAAACTTGTTATTAAGTGTACAAAATTACCCTAAACTTGTTAATAAGCTTGTCACCCTTTAATAAGCTCCCTTGATAAAGTTCCATCATCTCTCACTCATATAGATGATTTAGCCATATGTATTATAACGAAGTACTATTTTCATCTGACACTAGTTTTACAATTTCTCAATTACAACTATGCTTCATATCATTCCATAGATATCTTTTGCCAATTTTGTCCTTTTATCATAGTTATCACACCCTTTACAATCTTAATGTTTCTATAGGTCTTATATCCAAAATTGTTAGCATTAAGGTACCTAAAAAGATCATGTTCTTCATCAAATAAAGTCTGCTCATTGTCGTAACAATGCCATTAAACATCTTAATCCTAACATGTTATATTATAACAATTTTGTAAGTTTTATCATCCCTTAATTAGACAGTCCTAGGTTTCCTAATGTGTATGGTACAAAAAAAATCCTTGTTTAGTGTTATATGATATGAACATTTTTTTTTATCCAGAATCTATAAGTCATAAAGTTAATCGGTTGAAACTTAAAGCATATCTCCATTACTGTAATCCAAGTCTCCTCTCTGCACTACATTAATAGACCTTAACGAGTCATTAATTTTTTTTCGTAATCCCTCTACTCCTTTTTGTTTGGTTAGTAACTCCTAATATGTCCAATTTACTCACACTTGTAGCATCAAATTGTCTTTCCACCCGTAAGTTTTAACCTCGAACTCCATTTAAATGAGCCATCTTTCCCTTACTTTGTCCCGTGGTCCTAATTTCCCCTCACATAAATAAAACTTGAAAGCTTTCACCATCATCAAGTCTCTTTTGGATATGAGCTAATAGTGTAGCGGTGATATCGCTCACATCGTCTTTATACAACATATGAACATTAGATATTCATATGAGAAAGGTAAAAACAAAGTAGAATCATGGCTTGATCCTTGTCCGCAATAATCACCTCAAGCCTTACCAGATCACTTATTATTTGATTAAACATATTTATATATTATTCCAAATCCGCTCCCTCTTATATCTTCAGCTTATGTAGTCTCTACTTTAGATATAACTTGCTTGTGAGAAACAAGTTGTATGTAACAAGAATAAATTTGTATGAAAGAAAAGAAACAAACAAAAAATAAGAACATAAGAAGATTTTTTACAAGGTTCAACTAATTGGGTGTACCTATGCTATTAGGATCCCAAGTGACTGATTTCACTATTGATTAATGCCTATCGCCTTCACTAGCCTTGTAAGTCATAATGCCTCTTTAGTAGCTGCAATTACTACTATGTTATATGATATGAACATTTTTTTTTAAAATTTAGAATCTATAAGTCCTAAAGTTAATTTGTTGAAACTTAAAGCATGTCTCCATTACTATAATCCAAGTCCCCTATTTACACAACATTAATAGACCTTAACGAATCATCAATTTTTTCGTAGTCCCTCTACTCCTTTTTGTTTGATTAGTAACTCCTAATATGTCCAATTTACTCACACTTGCAACATCAAATTGTCTTTCCACCCTTAGGTTTTAACCTAGAACTCCATTTAAATGAGCCATCTTTCCTTTACTTTGTCCCATGGTCCTAATTTCCCCTCACATGTAACCTTTAAACTTGAAAGCTTTCACCAGCATCAAGTCTCTATTGGATGTGAGCTAATAGTGTAGAGGTGATATCACTCACATCAACTTTATACCAAATATGAACACTAGATATTCATAAGAGAAAGGTAAAAAACAAAGTAGAATCACGGCTTGATCCTTGTCCGCAATAATCACCTCAAGCCTTATTAGATCACGGATTATTTGATTGAACATATTGATATATTATTCTAGATTCGTTCCCTCTTACATCTTCAGCTTATATAGTCTCTACTTTATATATAACTTGTTTGTGAGAAACAAGTTGTATGTAACAAGAATAATTTTGTATGGAAAAAAGAAACAAACAAGAAAAGAACATAAGAAGATTTTTTTACAAGGTTTAACTAATTAGGTGTACTTATGAAATTGGAATCCCAAAGTGATTGATTTCACTATTGATCAATGCCTATCTCCTTCACTAGCCTTGTAAGTTATAATGCCTCTTTAGCAGCTGCAATTACTACTATATACTCTACTTTAAATATAACTTGTTTGTGAGAGGTTTCAATATTTATCAAATTCCAAGATCCTTCATATCTCTATATGTATGCAATATCTATAACGTGGTATATGACCTTGTCTACTAAACATAATCGAACAATTTTAGTTATTTGTGCATGTAACTCCTCCCAATTAAGCTCATCCATATTTTCCAACTTATTCTCTTGCAATCCCTTTAATAAGTTTTCCTGAGCCAACAGATCATTTACTTGTCACAATTTGAAGTTCTCAATTCTATTTAACTTCCTTATTTCAAATATCAAATCATTATCGCCTCAATGATGCTTTAATATCACATATTGAGTTGCAGTAAGAGTATATTTGAATGAAATAAAGAAAAAAATAAACAAAAAGATGAGAAGATTTTTAATGAGGTTCAATGAATTGGCTACACCTACGTTGATTTTACTATTGATTGATAACTCTCATACTTAATAAGAAATATAATTTCCTACATATATAGGTTTAAACAAGTATAATTAATTGCAAACTTTAACCACTATAGTTAAGTACAACTTGCCCCTTTACAAAACTAACTTAACTTAACCATGATTCTAACAAGTTATAAAATCCTTATAGAGTCCATATTCCACTAAAAACATTTTCCAAACAAGGCTGATTGTTGTGGGCATAATTTGGGTCATAGTCATATCCTAGGTCATGGATCTCATAATTTCTCCTTGTGCATAAACATGGGTAAGGCCACGCCCTATTCTTAGATCATGGATTAGGTTTGGCAAATAAGCTTGGGCCTGGCCTGATGTTCGAGCTTTTTTTAGCCTAAATTTTTTTAAAAAATAACATCAATTTCAATTTTTACTTTTAAAAAATAAATAATCGGATTTTGGGCTTCTGTCAAAATTTTTGGCCCATTGATGAATCCTCTTGTTTCTCTACGCACACTTAAACACAGTCTATGACACAATCTTTTCTTGTATGAAAACACTTTTGGCACTTAAACACGGCTAAAATTTTTGGCCCATTGCCATCTATACTGTGGATCCTCCTTTTTCTTTGCATACTTAAACACGGTTTATGACATGATCTTGTCTTGTATGGAAAACTTTTAGCACTTAAATGCATCTATGCTTTAGCATGTTCCCTCACTTCTAATTTCCATAACTAAATACGCTTTGGACTACCCACGTGTCCCAAATTGTGTTCACTTAAAGATCTCTAAGAAAAGACCTATGTTTTTCCTTAAATATTCCTAGATTGCGCCCATATATCTGAGCTATACATAACACTTCTCTTCTTTTTTGTAATATAATACAACTATAGACATTTTAGATAATGCAAGAAGGTATTTCATAAATGTTTATTCTTGTTGACAATTAATCGCATTAGTTAACAAGGCCTTTAGCTTTTATGCATTTGCATGTTCCTTCTGAATATGTTAACTACTACAATATGATGTTTTGTACTTAAGTTATAAAACGATTTAAAATCTTGAGCCTCTTTTTAAATACTGCTAAACGTTATTGTGATATCTCATATAAGAGGTGGGTATCAAATCGGTATAAAAAAACAAGTAAATTTGAAAGTCATAACAAACCTATGAAAAATAAAAATAAACTCCTATTAGCTATTTTAGACCTAGTGATTCTATTAATCTCGAACTAAAATTATCGAGTTAACTTGAACTTGAGAAGTCATAATGATCATATGATAAGGTGTTTCAGTAAGCATATAATGTTGTGAAATGAATGAATCATCACTATCATATAGTTTACTTAATACGATTTTATTTTAAACTCACATCAAGTAATAACTTCTAGAGTTTTATATGTGTTAAGTTTTGAGGACAAAACTTATTTTAATGACACCCTAAATTTGATGAAATTTAACACCATAGATATATTTTTATTGTTTATTTATTAATGGAGACTGATATTGAATGGTTAGAAGGTTTATGATTAATTTAATTATGGTGATAACATTTAAGACAAAAAAAATAGAAAATTTTGTTTAAAAAGCACTTTGGTTTTGTTTATTGTCATTAATAAACATTATTCGATATTTTGAGCATAACTGTTGATTCAATAGGTTATGGAAACTTAAGAACATTTTCAACAATTTTTACAAGGGTACCTAGAACTGATGTTAGCTAGCAGATGGTAGTGTGAGTATTTTTATAAAAATAGTGTTCTAGTTGAACAAAATGATAGATTGCTCGAATGCTACAAATTTCAATTTTTTGGAAATAGAAATATAAAAAAAACATATTAGACAAATTATAGCATTTCCTGTAGGTTAACATTAACAAGTCTTAGAAAGTATCCAAATATTTTTTTTCTTTAAAGAGATTTTTAAGGTACTTTCATACAAAAGCTAGTAGTATATGCTAATTAAAATTTTCTAGGTTAATTATTTTGTTATCTTAGTGTTTTAATTTTTTTGTTGTTAGTAACTATAAGTGTTTTAAATGCTTTTTTGTGTTATCAGTAACTATTTGAACATCTAAATTAACTGAAATTGAGTTAGAAATGCATAAACCCTGTGTAGGAGTTATGGTAGATTTAGAGTTTTGTTAAACTAGAAGGGTTTAGGAGACTTGAACATCGTTGTTGAGTCTGAAATTGTGTGAATATTGATATATAGTTGCTAGTGTTTATCAATATTACATTTTCAAGGATCGAGGAGGTACTACTGACGACTTGGGTATTATGTGTGAATATATCTCATGGTGTTGATGCCTGTGCGCGAACAATGTGATAAGTAAATTGTTTTGTGCATATTGGGAAGTGATGTGAGGCCCTTGAGGTGTGTGTGTGTGTGTGTGATTATTATGATTTGTAAAGTGTGATGGTTGGTCAAAGCCTATTAGCTAATACCATAATATATCTGTTTCGTTATGTTACCACAAGCAAATTATCCAAGTCATATTAGCGCATGTAACAACTTATTATATGGGCGAATTTTCTGCAGATCAGAATGCGGTATGTATCACTTTATTGTCAAAACATATTGTTAGGATATATGTTTTATATCTAAGTAATTAGTTTTGGCATTCTTTATTAATTGGATCTATAAGATATTAATTGGATGATGATAGCTAACCAATAATCCTTGTTTGACTTAGATTCAAAAAGTTATTTTGGATAATGCTCTAGAGTTATAGAATCATATCTTGAATAGAAGTGTGTCTTGAGAAGATGTGTGGTGGATTAAGTTGATGTATGGTTGAAGGGCATCGCTAGAATTTCCTTGTGAATTAATTGATTTCTGTAAAAAAAAACTAAGGTGTGCAGTTTTTAAGTGTAAGACCTACGACTGATGGCTTTGGTGTGTATTATGAGTGCTTTCAGTGGAATGTGTGTGTATTGAAGTCAAGTGTGCGTAACTCATATTGTGTGTAGGAGTGAAGGCCTCTTGGTGATGTTGGGAACATGGGTTTTGCCGTGTCCTTGGTGAATTAGAAAACTTGCATTGAGAGGTCTATGGGCATGTAACAGTAAAGATCTTGACAACATTATTTTTGAATGTGGGCAACTGGTTTAATGATGAACTGATTTCAGGTGTGAAATATCTTGGTGTGTTGATTAATGGGTTGTTATTGTGGCTGTGGGTTTCCTATATAGCTGCGTCGACATTTGGATGTAGGCTGCATGTTATGTCCTTTTCGTGGTGTGTTCTTTGCTTGACTGATAGCAATTAAAGGTGTGCAGTGTGTGTTTTCTGATTGGGAGATTCATAGTTTTGTATTGATTGTGTAGGGGTTGCTGATGCTGGACAGTCATCCTTATGGAGTGGCTCACGGTTGGACTGATTGGTGTGTTATGTGTGACTTCTGTTATGGGTTGTTTGGTGATTGTGCAACCGTAACTTTGTTATGCATTTTGCTTGAATCAACATATAATGTGGGAACAACTTTCAGATCTCTTTTGAAGGAGCTAAACCTATAGGGAAGTTGTTTTGTTTAAATCTCAAGTGTGTTCAGATTTTGTTATTAATTTTTTTAAATACTTGAGTCTTTTATTTATTGTCTTTCAACTAATAGATTATTGAGATAAATCCTCTGTGGAGGTTAACACGTGTCAGTTGTGTTATCAGGTGTGAAAATCTTTCACGGAAAGTGAGGTTGAGAGATAGTATTAAAGGTTGAGTAGTGTTGGCTCAGTAAAGCCTTGGGTAAATCTATTGCACTTCGGTGAAAGTGATTAAGTTAGGTGAGGGCTCCGCAGATGTAGGCAAGGTGTGCCAAACTGCATTAACAAATATTGGTGCTGATTTATTTTTATTGCACTTTAATTCTTCTGACTTTTTATTATGAAGTGATCTTGAAAGGTTTGTAGAACTAATACACCTCTAAGGTTTTTTCAATTGGTATTAGAGCGGGTCACCAAATCTGAACTTAGTAGCAAGTTGGTGCAGATCCGAATTTTGCGAACATGGCTACAAGAGAAGGTGCATCGATCACCAAACCACCACTATTGGATAACTCTAACTATCCTACATTGAAATCACGGATGAGAGTCTTCATTCAAGCTCAGGGTACAAAAGCTTGGCATTTGGTAATACATGGGTGGACGAATCCGATTATTACTGATGATAAAGGAGAGGTAGTTCAAAAAGATCTATCTGAGTGGACAAGAGCTGAAGAAGAAAGTGCAATTGAAAACTCACAAGCAATGCATGCAATTTTTAGTGTTATTGATAAAGGATACTTCTTAATGATATCAGCCTATGAATCAGCTAAAGAAGCGTGGGATGCTTTGCAGACTATTCATGAAGGGTCTAAATCTGTGATAGCGTCAAAACTATAAATGTTAGTTGTGAGATATGAAGAGCTGAAGATGGATGAAAATGAGACTATTGGGCACTTTCATGAAAGATTGCGCGATATAGTGAATCGGGCATATTAACTCAGAAAGAAATTTTCCAATCTGAAACTAGTCAAGAAGACGTTGAGATCACTACCTTCAAGATTTTTTCCTAAAATTGCAGCAATCAAGGACACTCATGACATCAATGACTTGTCGTTGGAAAAGATAACTAGAATTCTTACCAATTTCAAAATTAATTTGTTGAGGGGCAAACAAGAAAAGAGCAAAGGATTAGAACTACAAGCTGAAACTGAAAAAGGCATAAATGATGTAGAAGATGAATCTGATGAGAATGGGAATATGGTATTATTGACAAGAAATTTCAGCAAGTGGTTAAAGAAAGTGAAGAAGGATAGATCCGATTTTAGGCAAAATGGTGGGAGCTCATCAAATAATAATTTCAAACAACAAGGAAAAATTTAAAAGGGTGAAAGAAAAGTGAAGAAAATTCAATGTCATGAGTGTCAAAGCTTCGGACATGTGCAAGTGGAATGTGCTAAGACCTTGAAGACGAGAAAAGGGAAGCCCTATATAAGCACTTGGAGTGAGAATGAATCCAGAAGTGAGTATGGTAATGAAGAAAAAGCTGTGAATAGTGCTGCGTTAGTTACTTTGTACATCAAAAGTCCAGTTACTTGTTTAACAGTAACCGAGAAGGAAGTAACTGAAGACAAAAAAGTGAGTAAATCGAAAAATTTTGGGAAAACACAGACGATTCAGCTCAAAGCTCAATCTCAGATTATAACAGTAATTACAGTACTTCAGATGATAAAAAGGAAGGTATTTATGAAGCCTACGAGTTAATGTATAGTAAATGGATCCAAACATGTAAGAAAAATGAGAAATTGAAGGAGGAAAACTCTTCCCTAAAGAACATCATTCAAGATCTAGAGAAGAAGTTATTGTCTACATTAGATGAGCTTGGTGAAACAAAATTGAAGTTAGTCAGTAAAGAAAAAGGAATAAGAATATTAAATGGAGGTACCGAAAAGTTAGAAAAGTTGTTGAAAATTGGTAAGGCTAAAGGAGACCTTCAAGGAATTGGCTATAGAGGTGAATGCTCCAACTCGAATGATGAGAAAATTGGTGGGACCAGGTCTGTCCAAGGAGAAATATTAAAGAAAAATCGGAAGTTCATACCTATATGTCACCTTTGTGGAGTAATTGGGACATAAGATCGAAATGTTATAAGTTGTTACAAATGATGTTTCAAAGGTGGTCAAAACCGATTCAATCTCCATTAAATTTCCAACTGCAACCCATGGTACCGAAGCACACTTGGATTAGAAAGAGTCAATTACAAGTATAAAGACATTGTGAAGGAAAAACAAGAAATTGTCTAGATTCACAATTAGTTACTGCTTGTGAAGAAATTGTTCAGACAGAGGATAAGTCAGTTGCTTCAGAAAAAAGAAACTGATGACAAAGATAATATGACGAGGAATAAGGCCAGGTTTGAATTTCTTTGAAGAGCACAGGGATTGTGTGCTTTACATTTTTGAAGTATAGTTTGATGTTATTTATTAAAAAAAGGATTTGTCTTCTTTAGTTCTTATGTTGCCATTGTCGTCCCATCTTTTTAGTAGTTTGTATTTTGTCTTCTATTTGGCTCCACCGAAGATCCATCCTTATCCTCATCAAGCTTCAGCTCTCTCATAAATTAGGCATCATTTTGGACTTATCTCTGGGGGCGTTCTTCATTTTGACATTGTTTTATCCCAAGGGGGAGACATCAGATTGTTTTGGTGATTGTTCAATTCAGGGGGAGATTTCAAGGTGTATGCGTGACTATTCTTTATGCTTTTTGACATCTTTTTGTCCCAATGGGAGAAATTTGGATGATTGGATAATTGTGAAGTTCTTTGGAACTTGATGTTTGATTAAGGGGGAGTATTTGTCATACGAATTGTGAATTTGATACTTATATGTCCAATTATGTTATTTAAGGGGAGTTTTATATTTGTGACAAACAATGCCAAAAAGAGAGAGATTGTTAGGATATATGTTATATATCTAAGTAATTAGTTTTGGCATTCTTTATTAATTAGACCTATAAGATATTAATTGAATGATGATAGCTAACCAATAATCCTTGTTTGATTTGGATTCAAAAAGTTATTTTGGATAATGTTCTAGATGATATAGAATCCTATCTTGAATAGATGTATATCTTGAGAAGATGTATAGTGGATTACGTTGATTTGCCTCTTTTTTTTTTTACAGAAATCAATTAATTCACAAGGAAATTCTAGCGATGCCCTTCAACCACACATCAACGTAATCTACCACACATCTTCTCAAGATACACATCTATTCAAGATAGGATTCTATAACATCTAGAACATTATCCAAAATAGCTTTTTGAATCCAAGTTTTTTGGATGTGAGACCTACAGTTGATGGCTTTGGTGTGTATTGTGAGTGCTTTGAGTCGAATGTGAGTGTATTGAATTCAAGTGTGCGCAATCCATATTGTGCGTGGGAGTGAAGACCTCTTGGTGATGTTGGGAACATGGGTTTTGTCGTGTCCTTAGTGAATTAGAAAACTTGCATTGAGAGGTCTATGGGCGTGTAACAGTAAAGATCTTGACAACGTTATTTTCTAATGTGGGCAGCTGGTTTAATGATAAACTGATTTTAGGTGTGATATATCTTGGTGTGTCGATTGATGGGTTGTTATTGTGGCTATGGGTGTCCTATACTGCTACGTTGACATCTGGATGTGGGTTGTATGTTTATGTGTTTTTCGTGGTGTGTTCTTTGCTTGATTGATAGAAGGTGTGCAGTGTGTGTTTTCTGATTGGAAGATTCACAGTTCTGTATTGATTGTGTGGGGGTTGCTCACGCTAGACAGTCATCCTTGTGGAGTGGCTCACGGTTGGACTGATTGGTGTGTTGTATGTGACTTTTGTCGTGGGTTGTTTGGTGATTGTACAACAATAACTTTGTTTTGCGTTTTGCATTTTGCATGAATCAACCTATAATGTGGGAACAACTTTCAAATCTCTTTTGGAGGAGCTAAACCTATAGGGAAGTTGTTCTGTTTGAATCTCAAGTGTGTTCATATTTTGTTATTATTATTTTTAAACACTTAAGTCTTTTATTTTTTGTCTTTCAATTAATAGATTGTTGAGATAAATCCTCTGTAGAGTTTAACGCGAGTTGGTCGTGTTATCGGGTGTGAAAATCTTTCATGGGAAGTGAGGTTGAGAGATAGTGTCAAGAGTTGAGTGATGTCGGCTCAGTAAAGCCTTGGGTAAATCTATTGTAATTCGGTGAAAGTGATTACACTGGATGAGGGCCCTGCAGACATAGGCAATGTGTGCCAAACTACATTAACAAATCTCGGTGTTGATTTATTTTTTATTTTTTTAATTTTCTGATTTTTTGTGCTTGCTAGAAATGAATCGAAAAGTTTGTGAAACTATTACACCCCTTCAAATGTTTAATATATTATCCAGGGTTAAATTCGAACATGTATGGGTTCATTAGCCAAAATGAATTAGTTTGTGCCAACCATAAGTAGGTATGCACTTAATATGATTATTTTATAAATTAATGAAGATATAAGCATATTTGTGGATATTTTTGGCATATAGGATATAAGAACTACATGTATTACTCGATTTTGTGCATTTTTTAAGAATGAGAATGGGCAATAAAGTGTGGAGATGTAGGTGATTTATGAGTATGATTTCATAAAGTTAAATATAGGAAAGTTTTCAGATAGGAAGACAATCATATTTATTAAGTTATTTTTATTAAATTATTTAATTTTAACAATTTGTAAGCATTAATTTGATAACGAGACTTGAGCTGTCCGTCCTTACCATTTAGTAGTGATTTATTATGACCCTAGTCAAGTTGACTTATGTTTGGAGAACAATCTAGATTATATATTAGGATTTAATAAGGACATCACAAAAAATATTGTGACATGTCACATAAGAAGTGAGTATTAAATCTATAAAAAAGAACTAAAAATATTTATAAAATTATTAAGAATTATTAATCACTCATAACTATTTTGTCATTTTTGTAAGCTATATATTCATACCCATGTAATAAAATGAAATATAATTAATGCTGACTGATTTTTACTTGAATATTACCTTTAATTTTATTTTTAACGAAGCATATGAATCTTTAGCTTTATTAATTTCGAGGTAATTTGAATGTTATATATATATGTTTGATAATTAAATAAATTATTTTAAAATTAATTTTTTATACTCACATAGTTTTTTTCCATCTAAAAATTATTTTTGACTGAAAGAATTGACACAGGATATCCTAAATGTTCAAATTCACAGTTACGATAGAGAAGCGTTCTACTTAACTTTGCGACTCTGAATTGATGCTCAACATGATTGTTTTTATTAATGAATTATGATTAATTATTCCTTATATTTATTCTAATATTACAAAGAACATAGAGAAAAATAAATAAATATAAACACCAACTTTATTGTTAATAAATTAAACTTTTGAGTTTAGCGATTCTTGTTAGAATGTGGCAATCTCCCGAGTAAAACCGGGAATTGGTGAAATAATATGCTGAGCACAACGAGTTTTTCTCGGACTTTATTGCCTTAATAACCATGTGTTATTCAAAAGTTGCTAAAAAAACTCTGACATATAAAAATTAGTAAAAAAATCCTGAGTTGAAATTTTATCAACTCACAGCCCCTTAACAACACACGGCTAAGGATTTTTTTTGCAACAAAATTGAAAACATAAGGTTAATAGAGTAACATTTTATATCTC
>JAOTBA010000205.1:5804456-5829755 GCA_025629845.1 Erythroxylum squamatum | reverse complement strand
AATGGCTAGGGTTATAGTCTCATACCTGGATCACGGTAGAATAGTACCTTATATATGTCGTGGATGCTAGGTTTACGCAGATCTTTGCATTTGCATGGGAGTCTAACTCCTGATGGGCTGAATAGGCCGTGGTCTTGTGAACATGGGCCTGGGCCTAGCACAGCCGGCCCAACCAGTTTTAATTTAGACTCAAAGGCCTTATCAAACTTATATCATGCTATTTGAATCCATTCTCAATTGAGTTTCTTTAAACTCAGTTGAAAAATCAAACAAAAAAATCTCACTTCTTAAAAAATTAAACAACAACAATAGACACAAAAAAGGGAAAAAAGTTTGAGAATTGTTTGAAGAAAATAAAAGAAAAAAATCTAAACAAATAACTGCATAAAATTATAACAATAAAAATAAGAACAAGAATAAACATATAAATAAAATTTTAACAAAACAAAACTAAACTCACTAAAGGAAGAAGTATTATAAATAGAAGTGTTTACTAAGAGCCCGTTTGTTTCCTTTTTTCTTTTTTTTTGTTGTGATTTTCATAAAAAAGGAAACTAGTCATTAAAACGTGTTAGTTGAATATTGTTATCATTTCTTTTTTTAAAAATAAAAAAACCACAACAACTTTACAAAAACGTAAAAAAGATGTTTTTCTAATATTTCATAACAGGTTTTCACACATTTTTGTTTCTACTTTCTCCTCTTATAAACTTCCTTCAGTGTAAAAAATATATCTCTCATCTCTTCTCTTACGTCCCAAACTCATCTCTTCTCTCTCTCCTTCTTATTTGTTCTTTTCTTCTTTCTTACGTCCTAACTCATTCTTACGGCCCTTTTCTATCCCAGAACGTCACTTTTGTCACCACGAGACTCAAGGTTGACTAGCTTCCTGATAAGATGTGAAGTCGTGATCACACAATCTCTTCTACTCATGGAGATATGGACCAAAACACTCGTGACATCATTATACGCAAGTTTCACTTTGGTTCTTCTCGTGTCCTTATCACCACAGATGTTTTGGCTCTTAGGATTGATGTGCAGTAGGTTTCCCTTGTCATAAACTATGATCTGCTACCTCAACCTGAAAATTATCTTCATCAAATTGGACAAAGCGGATGGTTTGGAAGAAAAGGTGTGGCCATCAACTTTGGGACAAAGGATGACGAATGAATATTGTTCAATGTCCAAAAGTTTTACAACATGACAATCGAAGAATTGTCATCAAACGTTGCAGATCTCCTGTGACCATAAAATTTTTTTGTCTTGCTGAGCAAAATAGGATTTTTGATTTACCAGTACTATTTTTAACCCTTTCTTTTTCTTTTGCATTTTTCCTTTTTGTTGTTTAGTTGTTGTCTTAATTCAATCATCTTGAGACATTAACTGCTCAATCTCAAGGGGTTCTTTCATATTTGGATGGAGAAAGGAAGCGATTGCTAAGTTCCTCTTTCAGTGCTATGATCATATGTATCAGTTCCAGAAAAAGAATTTTGCATCTAGGTTTCTTATACCTTACACCTACTTCTTACAAGTTCTATGTTCCTACATTCCGTGTTTCTGTGTTTCGAGTTTTTTTATTTTTCCATTTCTAAGTTACTAGTTTTCCTATTTGTCGTTTATCTACATTTTTGCATTTACAATTTTTATGATTCTGTGTTTTTGGTTTATTGGCTTCATCATGATACAGAAATTAATATGCATATAATTTGGTTGATACTTCTAAGAATGCTATTGAAATAAGGAAAGGAAAGTCAGTTGAGATTTAAAGTTAGAGTGAACTCTAACTTAGATGTTTTTATTTTTAGTTTTTTATTAACCAAACAAGTTTTTATTTTCAGTTTTTATGTTACAAATCTCAATTAAACAGGTTTTGTTTTTTAATTTAAAAGCTAGAAAACAAAACTAACAATCACAACAGAAAAGCAGAAGTAAAACCAAACGGTCCCTAAATTAAGAAAAAGAAGATTAAGTAATGGTTCACTAGTGAAGTAGGATACAAACTTAATTGACAATCAATAATTTTTTATCAATTAAACTATTAGTTTCACTAAATTAATGATTTATACTCTCAAATAATACAATTATAGTTCCTTTTCCTTTTCTAGTATTATAAAGTAAAGAATTTAATCAAGAATTAAAAAAAGCAATAGAGAAAATAGTAATATTACCTAAATTATTTAAAGCCCTAGAAATAAAGTAAAGCAGTACCATCAACATAAGTGCCAAAAAAGAACTTATCATTATTTATATTAATTGAAATTAGAATGCATTGTCAGAAGCTAAATACCTTGACAATCAACAACTCCACTGCTAGGATTGATAAAGCCATTTACGATACCATACGTCGCATGTAGCACTCATATAAGGAACGGTATAGCAGAAGAAGACGAAATTGGCAAGAAGAGCATAGAGCCAAAGCTAAGACCTTAGATGAGAGAGTGAGCAAGTGTAGTGGGGTAACAAATATATAAAATGTGTAAGGATCTACACACACATTCACAATAATTACACAAAAAATTTATAGAGAGATAGAATTTTAAAAAGAAAGTGCAAGACTAGATTATGAGAGAAAGAGTTCAAAAGTTTTTGAAACAAGACAATATATATAAATGTGTGTGTGTGTGTGTGTATACATATAAAGAGAGAGAGAGAGAGTTGTGATAGCGTTTGTACTGCTTCGTGGTGGAGGTAGAGGCAGCGCATTACTTTTTTTCCATTTATCAATACATAAAATAACATCACTTTTTGTTATATGATACATTCGAGTTTCAGATTAAACTAAGCTCGAGATTAGTTTAAAGTCTAATTAACTCGGTTTGAATCTATTAACTTCATATTATTTCAGATTATATTTTCAATATACATACATTTTACTGCTAAACTTATTTTATAATATTAGTATAATTGTTTTCTAAGCATTGTATTTTAGAAAGTTTGAGAGCTTAGTTTTATAACATATTCAAGAAATAATAATTGAATAATAGATGGTTTAATATTTGAAAAAATTGATCACAAAGCTTATAATTTATGTTGCTAGGGATGTTGTCCTTGATTTTTGATGGAAAACTGAGGTCGGATTCGATCCTGCACACAGAAGGATAATAATAAAATTTTTCATATAATTTTTCAAAGCCAAGATAACTTAAATTCTATAAAATGACAAACACATAAATCATAATAATGCAAGAAACATAATTTATACCTTATTTTGAAGTTTAATCATTTTCTTGTTGTTTCTCTCGAATTATTTCTAAAATAAGCTCATTTCAATCACCATAGTAACATAAGTGTTCGACCTTTAATAGTATCCACAAAACAAGTTGAAATAACTCTACAACTATTGTAGAAAGGGTTAAGTAAGAAGTGTTAGCTCTCTTAGAACCTACGCCTATTTATAATAGGTTTTGGATATTTTATGATTTAATTGAAATTAAATTCTAATTTCATCTAAACTTTAATTATAACTACAATTAATTCTAATTAAATACTAATTAGGCCCAAATAAAGTCCAATATCTTATATTTAATCGTAAACTTTCTCAAACTTTATAATTAAGTCTAACATGATTAAAATACTTTTTATCTCTTCAACTCGTTCTTTATGTGTAATCCGTCATGTTCTCAAATATATTAACAATGGATATAAACCATAACACTAAATGATATTTTTGATTAGATAAATTAAAGTCTTTTAATATATCTTTAATTCTCTAATTAAATAATTTATATCTATATAACAAAATTTACATCTAGTAACACATCTTGACCACCTAAATGTTTAAGAATGTTAAAGTGGTTTTAACTAATAATTTTGTTCATAATTTTTTTTGTATAATTCAGTACTTTCATTATGTTCTAATTGGACATAACGTATGGAAATAATATCTACTTAGTCCAATAATATTAGTTCCTCACCATTAGTAATTAGTTCAATTAATAATATATGAAAACTATTTTCAAAGTATCATTTCAACTTGGCCAAGAATTTTTGTATAAATACTAATTGAAAATAATGGAACATTCTCCCTTATTATTTTAAGATGATGATTCGAAATGAGATTTTTCATATACATACAATGAATGTTCCTAATGAAACTCGCATATGAGCTCAGTTCAGTAAATTATTCTTTAACAAGTACTGACATGTTTGTTTAACTATCTTCTTATTTTATTCTATGAGCGACTACCTCTTTCATAAGAAAGAAACATAACATGTACTAATCTTTCTACGCTTTATTAATATACAGTCTCAATAGAACAAACTAGGATCAATTTAGGGATAATACATAAATGCAAAATGAATCTCATAATTATAATTTCATTTGCAATATACATTTATTTCATAATCTTTATCATATACATTTAAATATGTATAAGATAAAGAATGCATTTAAATAATTATATTACTAAGCTACAACCAACTGATTGGTTATAGGGCATAAATCAACAATTTTGTTCAATTGTTTTGGCCTTTGTTTCATTGTTAGCTAAAATATAAAAGAACTTTTAGGATAATTTTTTGTTAAACCATATCCACTTATTCTAGTATATGAGTTAAACATATACACACAAGCTTTGTTAGTAAAATTTTTGAAGTGATGCCGCTTCCAAGTTATTTTAACTTTAATTTTTTTATTTGATTTATAAAAGGGAGAGTTTATTTTAGTTTTTTGTTTGATTTATAAAAGGGAGAGTAAAAGGGAGAGTTTCAGGATTAAATTAAATCTTTTGTTGCCATTCTTTACAAAAGATGATCATTTTCAAATTGAATTTTAAGGGGATTAGAAGATTAAAAATTTTAAATTCAAGAATTCTACGAAGAAATCTTAAATCATTCTAGATGTTAATCTAAAATCATGTTTTTTCATTCTCAATAATTACTTTCTGAAAAATCGAAAGGATGTAGTTTCGCAACAATTCTAGTTCAGTCGCAATTGCTTTGAACCGTCTCTGTGGTTGTTTGATATAATGCAACTATGTCAGCAACTATAAATTTTTTAGTACAAACGAAAATAGAAAAATTAAATGCGAAATAAACAAATCAATATCTGAGATTTGGTAACGTAGTTCGGCACACCTTGCCTACATCTGTGGAGTCCTTACCTAGCCTAATCATTTTCACTAAGGAACAACAATAGTTTTACTCAAGGCATTACAGAGTCGACCCACCCAACCTTTAACACTATCCCTCATCCTCACATCCCGTGAAAGTATTTCACACTCAATAATATGACCATCTCGTGCTAACCTTAACAGAGGATATTCTCAACAATGATTGATAATAAAGATGATAATAAAACAACTCAAATGATTGAAACAATAAAGACATAAATAAAGACAACACTTGAGATAAAAAGCAACTCTCCTAAACATGCCGCTTCATCAACGAAAGAACGGGAAGTTGTCCAGCAAAAAATCTACTGTGAACTTTTGATATTGTCTCTGAAGCATCCCATACACAGTAGCCATAAAAACTCAACAAAACAACAAACGTTTCATCACCGAAATGTTAAAACAATAAAGCTACAAAAGACACAAAAATTGTTGGAGGTTTTCACACAAAAACAACAACAAAGATAGAAAATCACACAACCTAGGGAAAACGCTGCTAGCAAATGTTGATAGAATCCTTGAAAAACCAGTTACACACTCAACTAAGTTTCTGCACGTTTTTCCCTCATAAAGACGTGGAGTAGCAGTCCAATTATTCACCCACATATGCAGAAACGTAGCTGTCAAGAATGGCTTAATAGAGCATGAAATTGCTCACACAAAAACAAAGAAACACAACTGCATAAATTGATTAATTTTCTACCAATTTTTTCCTCACAAAAACAGCACATATTCAGTCTAGAAAATCATGTAAAACCCAGCAGAAACGCAGCTACAAATAGTCAATCAAATCTACACAAATTCTGCTACTTTAGATAACCATTATCACCAAAATAGACTTCCAAAGATAGCTTAAAAATCACCAAAAATCTTCACACTATCTTTATTTAGATATGGTGATTTTATCCCAAATAATAAATCCTATCTTCACTAGGATTTTATCTTTCATGTAATTTTATCGTCAAGAGTCCCAACCAAGGTAAACTTCCAAATATATCCAACTATGTTCAACTACAAATAATGCCCAAAATTATAAGATATCTTAACACATATCTTAACAATCTCGCCCTTTTTTAACATTTTTTGTCACATATAGGAACTCCCCTTTAATAAGATAATTGGACACTCCCCCTTAATTGAACATCGAGTTCCAATTAACAACAAGTTCAATAACAATTGTCCAAGTTCTTTTACAACCAATAAGTTTAATAAAAATTGTCCAAGTTCTTCCAAAGGGACAATAATCCCACAAACAATCATTCATTCAACAATTATCCAATTTTCTCCCAACCATATTTCTCCTCCTTGGGATAAAAAGATGCCAAAAAGCAAGACTAAGCATCACAGGAAGCCGATTAATGAACCCTTTGCTTGTGTTAACGAAGTGCATTCAAACCGCTTAAAAGATGCCCTCAATCCAATAAATCTCAGCAAATCATAGTCATCAACAAAAATTAGCAGTAGGTATAGCGGAAGAATCATAAGAATATAGTACAGCAACAGAAGGCCAAGATGACAATTTACCGCACACTAGCCAACATATTATTACTCACATCAAAGTCATCCACTCTTAACTAATTAAATTCATAAACCCTAAAATTGCATTCAACGAAGCGTAATCAAACTTAATAAATCTCCTCATCACATAAATTATATAAAAGGATAAAGTTGTATCATCCTACACTCCTTTATCCAAATCACAATAAAATTCTTGCACCAACTCAACATGTAACACATTCCTTTTAGTCAACAAAACATTCAAATTAAATTGGTTATACTAAGTTAAATTTATAGGATAATCAATAACAAACCCGGTTAAAGTAAGAGTATCCCATCATTGTTGCTTTCTAAGAAAAGGAAGTGGCCAACGATGATCAGTACGAAAAGCCAAACAAGCAGAGGACAAAGGCTGCAACGAATAATCTGTTGAATAAAAGAGAAAAATCGAAAAGAGCACCAACTTAAATCCAAAACCAATAATCATCAATAATGAAGCCTCTCGACTTTAACAACACTGTTCAATAGTGGGTGCATCAATCTTAAGGATCTAGATTAGGTGCACTCCATCTTTTGTCCACAAATTCATTCATGACAATGGCATTTTGTTTGTACATCATTGGAGACGAACTATCTAACAAGCCAACATCTCCCTTATAGTCAGACGTTTCTTTTATCCTCTAGGTATACCTCTTATCATCTCATTCCCAACCATAATATCTGCACAAATATCCAACCCCAATGAAATTATATTACCCAAACTTATACAGCCCACCATATAGAGATAAACTAAGATAGAACTTGAAAAACCGGAATCATAGAAAACTTGAGTCTTCCTGCAAGTCTCCAACAAAACATTAACATTTTCTTGATATAACTCCATAAATCAAAATTCAGTAGCAAAACTCTCAAATCATCAAGCAGAACCTCATTTTCACATCAAATATATTATTCAACAAGTAAGGAAAAGTCAGACACACACCAGTCACCTAAACCTTAGAAAACCCATAAATCAACAACTCAAAACGTCTAGACATTAACTCCTTCTAGCCTTTTTTTTTTAATAAACAACATCAATATACTTCAAAAATGTAAAAAACACAATCTATATGCCCCTAAAAGAAATTCAAACCTGGTCTTATTCCTCATCATATTAACTTTGTCATCAGATGTCAGGTTGATTTCTCCCTCATAAGCAACCAATCGGTCTTTTGATTGAACTGTTTCTTTACGCAACAACTAACTGTGAATCTGGGCAGTTTTTTTGTTTTTGTTTCATTTCATCTTTATGCTGGTTCGTAAGGCTAGAGTTGAAGGTTTTATTCGACCACCAAGTTGTTTTTTAAACCATCCATATGAAGCACATTTTTGAAGTGTGGCAATCCATCCATTGCCTTCTTTCCATCTCCAAAAGTAACAAGGTCATTCATACAACTTTGATCATCCATCAAGTAGCTTCTTTTACCCTTTCTAACCCAAGTATTCTTTGTTAACGTAGGCTTCTGCTGGAAATTTAATGGAGTCTGTCTAGATTTTCAGTTTTGAGCCTTTGAAATATCATTTGTAAAAACTTGGCACATTTCGACCTTATGTGCTCAATAACTCCACAAAAGTGACATGTAGGTATAAACTTTCAATTCTTCCTTGAGGTTTCTCCTTTGACAAATCTAGCATCATTGATTTTCTCATCATTCACCTTAGAATATTCACCTTTGTAACTGACACCTTGAAAGTCTCCTTTAATCATACCAATTTCCAACAATTGTTCTAGCTTTTCGATATCTCCATTTAACATTCTTATTCCTTTTTCCATACTGACTAGTTTCAACTTTGTTTCATTAAGCTCATCTATCGTAGATAATAGCTTCTTCTCTAAATTTTGAATGATGTTCTTCATAGTAGTGTTTTCCTTCTTTAGCTTTTCATTCTGCTTATACGTTTGCACCCATTTTTTATACATTAACTCATAGGTTTTACAAATATCCTCCCTTTTATACTCTGAATCACTGTCATCACTATCATAATCTGAAATTAAACTTTGAACTGATTCATTTTCATTTTTCCTAAAATTTTGGACTGATTCATCCATGGTTTCATCATCAGTTTCTTCCTTAGTTGCTGTTAAGCAAGCAACTGGATTTCTGAAGTATAAAGCAACCAATGCAACACCATTGCTTACAAATTCTTCTTCACAACCATACTCACTTTCAGGTTTATTTTCACTCTAAGTGCTCGTATAAGACTTCCCTCTTCTCTTCTTCAAGGTGTTAGCACATTGTGCTTGCACACGTCTGAAATCTTGAAATTTATGACATTGTATCTTCTTTGCTTTTGCTTGTTGTTTGAAGTTATTGTTGGAGGAACTCCCATCATTCTGTCTGAACTCAAGTCTATCTTTTCTCACCTTCTTTAGCCACTTGCTGAAATTTCTTATTAATAACTCCATATCTTCATTCTCATCAGATTAATCTCCTAAATCATTCACGACTTTACCAACCTCAGCTTGCAATGTCAATCCTTCGTTCTTCTCACATTTATCTCTCAACAAATTAATTTCAAAGTCTGTAAGAATCTCAATTACCTTATCCAAAGACAATTCATTAATATCATAGGCTTCTTCGATGGCTGCAATTTTTGGTATAAATCTTGAAGGAAATGATCTCAAAGTTTTCTTGACAAGTTTCAAATTTGAATACTTCTTCCTAAGTTGATGTGCTTGGTTGGCTATGTCACGCAATCTCTCATAGAAGTCTCCAATAGTATCCCTTTCATCCATCTTAAGTTCTATGAATCTAGCGGCCAACATCTAAAGTTTCAAAACTATTACAGATTTAGATCCCTCATGTATTGTTTGCAAAGTTTCCTGCACTTCTTTTGCCGATTCACAGGTTGATATCATATCGAAGTGCCATTCATCTACTACACTAAAGATAGCGTGCATTGCTTGAGAATTTCCAAGCGCTCTCTCTTCTTCAACTCTCGTCCATTCAGATGGATCTTTAACTACCGCTTCTTCCTTTTCAACAATTGTCACTGGATGTGTCCAGCTATGCAAAACAGAGTTCCATGCTTTAGTTCCTTGCGCTTCAATAAAAACTCTCATATTTGATTTCCAATAGGGTAATTGGAACCATCTAATAACGGTAGCTTGGTAATTGATGCTCCTTCTCTTGTAGCCATAATTGCGAAACACGAACCTACACTAACTTGATGTACCAAGTTCTGATTCGGTGACCCACTCTGATACCAACTGAAAATTTGAAAGGATGTAATTTAGCAACAATTTTAGTTCAGCCGCAGTTGTTTTGAACTGTATCTGTGGTTGCTTGATATAATGCAACTATGTCAACAATTATAAATGAAATATCACAAACGCAAACAGAAAAATTAAATGCAAAATAAACAAATCAACACCAGATATTTGGTAATCCAGCTCTACACACCCTGCCTACATCTACGGGGCCCTCACCTAGGTTAATCACTTTCACTAAGAAATAACAATAGTTTTACTCAAGACATTATAGAGTCGACTCACCTAACCCTTAACACTATTTCCCGTCCTCACACCCCTTGAAAGTATTTCACACTCAATAACACGACCACCTCGTGTTAACCTCAACAAAGGATTTATGATTGATAATAAAACAACTCAAGTGATTAACAATAAAGACACAAACAAAGACAACACGTGAGATAAAAAGTAACTCCCCTAAATATGCCACTTCATCAATGAAAGAATGGGAAGTTGTCCACCAAGAAATCTATTGTTAATCTTTGATATTGTCTTTGAAGCATCCCACGCATGGTAGCCATGAAAACTCAACAAAATAACAAATGTTTCATCACCGAAGCGTTAAAACAATAGAATTGTAAAACATATGAAAACTGTTGGAGGTTTTCGCACAAGAACAACATCAAAGACAACCCAAAAAATCACACAACCCAGGAGAAAACGTAGCTGCCAGATGTGGATAGAACCCTTGAAAAACCAGTTGCACACTCAATTAAGTTTCTTCACACTTTTCTCTCATAAAGACATGGAGTAACAATCTAATTATTCACCCATATGTGCAGAAACGCAACTGCTAAGAATGGCTCAATAGAGCATGTAATTGTTCACACAAAAACAAAGAAACACAGCTACACAAATTGATTAATTGTCTACCAGTTTTTCCTCACGAAAACAACAAACATTTAGTCATAACCATTATCACTAAAATAGGCTTCCAAAGATAGCTTAAAAAATCACCAAAAATCTGCATACTATATTTAGATATGATGATTTTATCCCAAATAATAAATCCTATCTTCATTAGGATTTTATCTTTCATGTAATTTTATCTTCAAGAGTCCCAAGTAAGGCAAACTTCCAAATATATTCAACTATATTCAATTACAAATAATGCCCAAAATTACAAGATATCGTAACACATATCTTAACAATAACTCATAATTTATCTTAATTTGTAACATTTGATTGAGAGTTTAAGAATTATTTTATTTAATTTATCAACTCTTCATACCTTTTTATTAAATGTGCATTCCTTCTAATAAGATGGTCTATTTTTTTTTTATTGTCAAACTTGTCTAATAATACTTTTGACTTTAATATTTTAATTGATAAATTGACCTTTTAAAATGTTTTGGATTTGAATTTTTTAAAGTTTATAAAAATTGTGTTAGAATTGCACACTCACTCTTAGGCACATTATTTGTACCAGAAGAACTCACTTTTTCTTCTTTTTTTTTAAGTTTAAGGTTCAAATCTTATGTCCTAATGTTTCAATTTATAATCTCAATTTATTCTTCAATATGTTATTGACCAGACAACTGCTTTATTCGAGGGGTAAGAAATCAACCTCCACTTTGATTTGAGCCTGCAGAAGGAAGCAGTCCTTAAACAACACATCATTACCATCACTGATTAAATACACAAGTCAACACCGCAATCTCATAAAGTTGGACAATCTTGTAACCACATGGGACTATGGGAGTGGTCTCTTTATCTGTTTATCTGTTTCAATCTTAGATGGAAAACATTATCCAGGCGATTGACTTGGCAGGCAACATGGGAAATTAGGAGATGCACTAGCGACAGGGAAAAGGGTGAGACCAAGACAGGAGTGGTTTGACAACGATTTTATTTCAATGGTGACTTTTGTGTATAAATATGACATTTTTTTAGAGGATTAATCAGAGAATTACATCTGTATGTAGTCGTATCAAAATGCCTCTAAATTTTAAAAAGATTTGGCAGTGCGGCAGTTAGTTGTATAAGTTATTTTTAATATTTTATTAGTATCAAACATAGTTCTTTAACAGTTGTGTCAACATGAAAATTAATCAATAGTTAGATATTAATTACTGTATTTATGGTATTATAATAAAAATAATTAATTAAAATTTACCATATAATAAGAAATTTAAAGATTAAATTTATAATCGTGTAAGGATCTCATTATGTGTTATTTCGTAATTTAAAATCAATTGACAAATTCAATCTAACTAACATTTATGTAACTTAACATATTTTCGCTCTCAATTAACTAGTAACTTCTAAAGACTTGGTACACCTATTATTATCACTTAATGCAAATTTCTTACCATGTGTTTACTTACATACACGAGCATGCTCGATGCAATTATACTTGTGAATTGAAACTCGAACTCATCAAGAGGAGTTGATTTAAGTCATAAATTCATTTCAAAATCAATGCAACAATAGCCTTACCCGTTGAATTATGAAGATGGAAATGGAAAATTTAGTGGGGAGATGAATTATGAAATATATGATTGTTGCAATATTTAAGTGGGCAGCAAGATAATGACTGTAGTGTTAGGTTTGAAATAAATGGATTTTAGAATCATGCCCCAAGTAACCGTGAACCGGTGGTGTCCACTCGTAGGGGACCAATTAAGCAGTAACTCTTTCCATGTCCTTTGCTTTTGTTCCATTTGATTTTGGAATTAAAGAAAGCTCTAACTAGACCAAGAGTTGCGTTCGTGGTGTGGGAGGGAATCAAACTCATTGATAATACCAGTTGCTTAATTTACTAGCTCTCAGTCTATTATGACATGGTCTACCCTAGTGCCTACAAACAATTGCACATGAACGCCGACCATGGTGATCAAACTCAAAAGAGTTCCATTCCGAACAAAAACTACTACGAAAGGGAATGATGTGCATGACGTTGACAATTAAGATAGAAACTACCTATCCCTACAACTCAACCACACATGGGATGAAGGTACATTACTACTCTTTGTCCAGTCTGTATCTTCTATTCTTTTGGTATTGATAAAATATACTAGGCTTGAATTTATTTAAAATATACTATTACTATAAAATTATAAAGATGTGGCAATTGACAAAATCAAACCAAAATGGTCAATTTGATAAGCATGCATGATGCCTCACATGCTTTCTTACGAGTTATGAGTTGCTTCTCCTTTCAGTTGTACTTGGCATTGCTATTTCGCAACTGTTACTTGTTGCCTTCCTTCCATCGACCCTTTCCATTTTAATATATCATACATCGTAGTAAATTTATATAAAAATAAATTCTAATGCTAAACAAATGGCAATTTTGTGAACAATTGTGCTATTAAGTTGAAATTTGAATGTGGAACTTTTATAATGTAAGTCTCCCTCTCCCTCTCCCTCGCCCTTCATATCCAATTCATTGATTGCATGTGAAGTAGTAAACTGGAGCCTTTTCCAAAGCATATCTTAATATAGGCAATTCAGGCTAAACTTGAGCGGTCAGCTCCAGTTTTAATAAGGTTTGCTTAACGTCAAAGGATCAAGATGAAGAGGTAATGTTATATTATTTGGTAAACTAGTCCTGACTTGCAAACCGTATGCCGGATAAATCACTTGATAAATGTGGATTTGAAGATAAGTACCAAACTCAATTTAATAATTAATTAAAAAATTCTAAATTTTAATTCCATTAGTTTAAGACAAAAACAAGTACGCTAGCTACGTATTTTGGACGACATGTTAAAGAAATGTCGGTGTTTTAATATGAAAAAAAAAAAGAGCAACCCTGCAAGAAGTCGTGTAATCGGACGACTGTCCATGGCTTCACGAGTTTTCCCAAATACATATTAGGAAAGGAGTCGAATAATCTCTTGGAGTTGGATGTAATCTCCTGGATCCAATAGTAGAATACATGATTTTGTTGCAATATCAAAAAGGCTGCATTTCCGATTTCTCGAACTAATATTGAAGTAAATTCAATTAACAGTAACTACAAAAACGTAGTGAGCTTTTCTGTCGGGGACCAGACCACGGGCCCACACCAGAGAAACAGAAAAAGCTAATGTTACTCAGCGATACACATCCTTTTCCGCTAATTAATTTCAACCGCTTTAGTTAATCTTGTAAATAATACTGAACTCTTTCTATTTAATTTTAGTCTTCCCCATTAACAAAACACAATCGTCGTTTCCTTTTTAGCCGCATCTGCTAGCCTACTACTACTACATCATCCTCCCTATATCTCCCTGTCTCTCTCTTTCTTTTGCTTTCTTTCTCTCATCAGACGAGACCACACAAAGCAAAGCAAAGCAAAGCTAAATCGTCCATTTTTTACTTTCTTTTTGTTTTCATACGAAATTTAAACCAAAAATGTTATCCTTATATTGGATAATGGGTTGAGCTTCTTTTCATGTGTTTCGCAACTTTGTGTCTTTCTTTGTTGTGTTCCACTCTCTTCTAATCTTTTGTTTGGAGGGGAAGTTTTCGCACAATGGGTATTTGCATCTCCAAACCCTCCCCAAACCCTAGTGCGCTTTCTTCCCCCGGACACGGACATGCTCCTGTCCCGGACAAGGATACCACTAAACCTCACCCAGACAGAGGAGAAAAGACCAGCAGTGAGGATGAGAGAAAAGAGTTGGAGAATGTCAAGAAATCTCCGTTCTTTCCGTTCTACAGTCCAAGTCCGGCCCACTACTTCTTCTCCAAGAAGTCGTCGCCCGCGAGATCTCCGGCGAGGAATGTGGCTAGCGCCAACTCCACGCCAAAAAGGTTCTTCAAGCGGCCGTTCCCACCGCCCTCACCGGCGAAGCACATCCGGGCCGTGCTTGCCCGGCGGCACGGATCAGTGAAGCCGAACGAAGCGTCCATACCGGAGGGGAGTGAGTCGGAGGTGAGTGGGTTGGATAAGAGCTTTGGGTTCTCGAAGCATTTTGGGAGCAAGTACGAGCTCGGAGATGAAGTTGGGCGAGGGCATTTTGGGTATACATGTGCTGCCAAGTTCAAGAAGGGTGAGCTAAAGGGACAGCAACTTGCAGTCAAAGTGATCCCTAAAGCTAAGGTTTGTGATAATTGGTTTGAAATTGTTCCTTTGGTTTTCTTCGCGGAGTTGACTTAGTTTTGTTCCGTTTCTTTTCTTGGTCAACGATGCTTTGATCTTTTGCTACCAGTTCAATGTTCTTTCTTTTGATTCTTTACTTTTTTAGCTTAATTTGAGGTTAGATCTGTAGATTTTGGTGCAGTTACGTCTTCCTAATTTGTTGAAAATCGCGAACTTGTCTGCAATCAAGTGATTTGTGCTGGGGACCATTGACCTTCTAGTGATTGATGGGAAAGGAATTGACTACTAGCTTGTTTGGATGATGATTTGGTTCCATTTTTGGTGTTTGGGTTTTACTTTTACTTTTTCTATTTCGGAGTTTTCTGGAAAAAAGAAGTCCGCTTTTGGGGAGAGAACAAGATGATTATAAATTTGGTGAATGTGATGGATCCAATTTAAGTGGCATGATTATGCAGTCCGTTCCAAATTTCAGTTTTTTTTTGCTGCCTTCGATTCACTCGTGGTGCTCTGCCTTTCTGAATTTGTAGATGACCACTGCTATTGCTATTGAGGATGTCCGAAGGGAGGTGAAGATATTGAGAGCATTGACCGGGCATAACAATCTAGTACAGTTCTATGATGCTTATGAAGATCATGACAACGTTTATATAGTAATGGAGTAAGTTCAGTTATTGACGATCTGTTTTCATCTGTTTGTTTCTTTTTCATTTTTATGCATAGTCCTGATAGGTTCTAGTGAACGTTTTACTTTTCAGGTTATGTGAAGGAGGAGAGCTCCTTGATAGGATACTTTCAAGGTATCCTTGTTGACTAGTGGCTGTATCATTTTTAAAACAACTTTATCCTTGTTTCATTCTGGAAATTCTCAATTTAGTTGGTCCTTATGGACTGAAGCAAGGAGCAATATATGAAAAAAGTTGATCAATTGAACTAAATGGTTAATGATGCCTTTTTCTTGCAGGGGTGGAAAATATACAGAGGATGATGCAAAGGCGGTCTTGATACAGATATTAAACGTTGTTGCATTTTGCCATCTGCAGGGGGTGGTGCATCGGGATCTTAAGCCTGAGGTAGTATCCATCTCTCACTCTTTCTCCCACTTTCTACTGTAGATGTTTGAGATCTGTCAGTATGGTTTCTGTTGAGACTTGAGAATCATAGTGCATAGAACTGGTATAAGCTTTCTGGATCTCATGAATTGTGATTGGGAATAGAAGATAAACATGCTATTTGTGGATATGGTTGGCCCTGTCTGAATCTCTTAGTGAGATCTAGGGTTCCATTTGATGGATTGAATGGAATGCAATCTTAAATGTGATGATCAATCAAATGGAGAAAAAGAAAGACGATTCTTGTTTGTGAAATGTTATACACAGAGATGGATAGACCTTTACATAACTTCTACTTTCGGTTCTGATTTGTATCAGAGATTCCTCTTCTGTTATTTCTTTTGTGGTTTGGCTTTTCCTTTTTGTTTTATTTTGTATGCCTAATGCTTTAACATTACCTGAGGGCTGCTTAACAAGAAAGGAAAAATCTTGCCAGTGCAGTCGATTTCCTAGTTGTTGAAGGTTCAGGATTTAAGAACTAAGAAAATATCAACCACAGTGTTCATCTTATTCTTTCCTTGGTGGAAGTTTGGCCACATGTAAATGGCAACTTCTTTTCTTCTTCATGTATACTCATCTGAGTGTACGCATTTGCTGTATCAGAATTTTTTATTCACTTCCAAGGATGAAAACTCACAATTAAAGGCCATAGACTTTGGTTTGTCAGACTTTGTAAAGCCAGGTTTGTCGTGACTATGAAACCCAAATGTACATTATGATTTATACACTTGCCAGCTTGGAAGTGTATTTATGATTTATAATGCTCTGATGTGCAGATGAAAGGTTAAATGACATTGTTGGCAGTGCATATTATGTAGCACCTGAAGTTCTACACAGATCATATGGTACAGAGGCTGATGTCTGGAGCATTGGTGTGATTGCATATATTCTGTTGTGTGGTAGCCGCCCATTTTGGGCACGAACAGAATCTGGAATCTTTAGAGCAGTTTTAAAAGCTGATCCAAGTTTTGATGAGGCACCTTGGCCTTCTCTTTCACCTGAGGCAAAAGACTTTGTGAAGCGATTATTGAATAAAGACCCAAGAAAAAGACTGACTGCTGCTCAAGCATTAAGTGAGTTGAAGTGCAGTCACGTTTATGCTTTCTTTTTTCTTTTTGTAGAAACATATGGATTGATGCCGAATATTATTGGTTACAGGTCATCCATGGATAAAAAATTCGAATGATGTTAAAATATCTCTTGATATACTAATATTTAAACTCATGAAGGCTTATATACGTTCATCTTCTCTTCGGAAAGCTGCCTTAAGGGTGAGTTTTTGATGATTTGCACTGCTGATATGCCCAACATGCTCTTTGATGCTACATAATTGTGGGTAAACCAGTCTCTAACGTTCAATGTGAAATATCTGTGAAATTAATGCCCTTTTTTTTCAATATCCTCTAAGTAGAGTTCTGAGTGTGGCACTGTTTATTCAAGAAATTAAATTGAGTTTATCATCCTTAATGGAACATGTATGACCATGTCCATATGTGGAATCCTATTCACTGCACAGAAAAAAAAAAAAAGAAAAACCCTTGCTATGGTTTGTTTATTACATTATTGTCTCACAGTGATTTGAGATTTTTACATGCCTATTTAGTTCTGGATTCAAAAAGACAGCTTAGCTTGGTGCTAGCTATGGTAAAAGTTTTTCCAAGTGTGTGCTGCATGTTGTGGTGGGGAGATGTGTTGTGTTTCGCTTTAGGACTATTGACTAGTATTCTTTTAGTTTATAGTCAATCCTTGGTGACTCATGAACTTAGTTTCATACTTATTTGTTGGAATTGTGGCAGGCCCTTTCTAAAACATTGACAGTGGATGAACTCTTTTATTTGAAGGAGCAGTTTACACTGTTGGAACCAAATAAACATGGCACTATAAACCTAGAGAATATCAAAACGGTTGGTTTTACGTGAATATTTAATTTTCTTTTGCTCCTTTAAGTTAATTTATGCTCAGTTTCTGAATCATGTATGTTCAGGCCTTGATGAAACATGCAACAGATGCTATGAAGGAGTCGCGTATCCCAGATTTCCTTGCTTCTGTAGGTGCTTCACTTTGGTGTTTGCTTAACATTTTGAGGTTTTCAGGTTTAACTAGTTATTTTTCTTCCTGTAACAGCTTAATGCACTTCAGTATAGAAGGATGGATTTTGAGGAATTTTGTGCAGCTGCATTGAGTGTCCATCAGCTAGAGGCTCTTGATCGGTGGGAGCAACATGCTCGTTGTGCCTATGAACTCTTTGAGAAAGAAGGAAACAGGGCCATCATGATTGAGGAATTGGCATCGGTATGAATCACTTTTCAGTTAATGTTATGCTTAATTCTTCTTTTCTTTCTGATGTTAGAAATTCTATATCTCTGTTTATAGAATTTCATTCTGCATTTGCATTTTACCGTCATCTTACAGGCCCATTTTTCATCTGTTTGAAACAATGGATTGAATCTTGTGTCTTCCTATGGTGTCAGTCTTAGGCACGCTAATGTTACCACTGTTTTCATTTTTTCTCTTGTGGGTGTTCACAACATTTTTGAAGGCAAATCTTGAATCCACTATGCCATGAAACATTGGTTGACTGATGTTTGTTTTGTTCTCCGCAGGAACTTGGCCTCAGCCCAGCTGTTCCTGTTCATTCTGTTCTCCATGATTGGATTAGGCACACTGATGGCAAGTTAAGCTTTCTAGGGTTTGTGAAATTGTTGCACGGTCCATCAAGTCGGAACTTTGCTAAAGTTCAATAGAAGTTTGAAACTGACTTGGGGAATCAAAGGTGTGGTTGTGTTCATTTATGCTGTTTAACAAGGGAAAAGTTGGGGATAGTCATAGTGAAAGATGTGAGAAGTTATGGTTACCGCTGTAATCACAGTGCCGTAAAGATTCTGTTCTAGAATTCAGTTGAACGATTGCCACTTTGTACGTGGCTATAACTAAAGGTATGATCCTTGTGCCATATGGATTGTTGAACTTGAAGCTCAAGCATCTTCAATGTTCCACTGTAAAGCTTAGTTAAATGTTGTTTAGTTGCAGGTGAGAGTAGTTCTCAGAACTGCTTAGCAAATTCTGACATATTGGACTGGTCCAAGGATCATTTGATTGATTGTATCATGTCTGGATTCATATTTTCCAGTCGAAAAGTTGTGCAAGTTTTTTATATTTTTTTTTCCAGTTGGAATCTGACTAGCTTCATTTACAAGATGAATAAAATGTTAGCTTCCGGTCATTGGATTCAAGTTTGTAGTTTTTAAATTACGATGAATTGTTTGAGCCACAGAAAGTGTGTTTCAAAATCCAATTTGTACCTCTCCAATACCAAGGACGAGCGGCTTGCCATTGTAGTAAAGAAGCTTGTTCCTCCAGCTTCCGTACCATATGAGCATTTTCCTTTATTACCCGTTCTAGTAACGAGCATTAGCTTCTGTTGGGTCCACTTGTTCCAGGTTACTTTCAACTGGGACCGTATCAATTAATTCTTTTAAATTATTTTTTAAAATATCTCTAACATTTTATCAATTTTTACGTCGAATAATTATAATTAATATTGGTCAAAGTAGTGATACAAATTATGTCACATATAATAGTTTATCAAATAATTTAAAAATATCATAGTCGAGTTGGATTTTATTCTTATCGATACTAATAAGATAGAAAAAGAAAAAGAAAAATTTTATTACAAACAAATGTGAAATGGGCCCACCAAAAAATGAGAAAAATCAAATATAAATCAATTGGGTGTTGTCATGATGAGGACGACGGTTATAAATAGATGACAAGAAAATTAGGAAAGGAGGAAGATTAGCTCTTGGAAAATGGCATCGCCCGACGGGAAGCGCAAAGTGGTGACGATTTATGTCTCATCCTCCTCTTCCAGTGAGCAAGATGATGATGATGATGATTGTGATGTTGTTGTTGTTGATGCAGAAGAAGACGGCATTTATAGGTATATCTTTCTTTTCTTCTTTTCTTATTGACTTCCTTTTCTTTCGGTTAATTTGGTTGATTTTTATTTTGTTATCATTTCAGCGAAGACGAGGAGTATGCGGATGAAAGGGATGATGATGAGATAGAGGAGTCTCTCTGCCGTAAAGTAATCTGTCTTCTTGAAGGTTGGTTGGATTCTCTGATCTTGTTCTTCAATCCAATCGACCCAATTGATAAGCCTTTGGTTGTAACTTGTGAACTTTATGGGATTTTGCAGAAGGAAATGGTTTAGAAACTTTAAATCTAAAAGAGTGCAAAGCATATTTGAGAAAGCATAGCCTTAGGCTTTCTGGAAGCAAAGCAGTATACATTGAGAGAATCAATGAGCATTTTAGGTGATTGCACAATTCTCTGATTTGGAAGCTTATTGAAACCAATCAATGTGGTTTTCTATGACTTCTGTTTGTTTTGTATATTTACTTCTCAGGATAAGGCATGGAAGTGGAGAAGCGCTTTATCCAAGATCATCCTTTGTTGTCAATTGCAAAGGTACGATGTTTCTTTCCTTTCTCTTCTCATTCTGATGTTTCCCTAATGTATGCATAATCTTTTTGAACTTTACTTAAAACAGGTGATGTCTGCAAGGGGGACGTTGTTCTGTTCACACAGAAAGTTAGGTACACTGTTACCACATCTCATGTTATGTTATGCTCTCATATATTCATGCGTTTCTACTGGATCTGTAATTATGCTGGCTTTGAGAATTGGGCAACAGAAGCAGACCAGGTAAGATTCTGGGGACGAGAACTGTGGCTGGCCGGGTTGTTAAGGAAAGCTATGGTTCTGCCAAGCAACAACATACATTTACGGTAGATATCTGAGAGCATAACATAAATGTTACGGTAGATATCTTTCCAATTGATCTGTTGCCAAATATGTTGGAGCACCTACTCTGAAGTCATAAATGGTTAATGATATCATTCACTGCTTACCAATACAATGTCCACCTGTTTAACAATCACCCTTCAAGACGTCTTTCATTAAGATTTAGTACCTACAATTAGCTTCACCAAGTGTTAGGTTTAGTCTTCACGTTAAAGCTAAGAATCAAGGTGGAAGCTTGAATCAACTTGGGAATCACTGGTGCATATGATTGGAATCATTAGGATCTTTATTTACAGTATACATCATCAAAAACATGGTTTAACAAGTATGCATAAGATACTTTTCTATGTAGGATACATGTGATTCAGCTTTCAAGTATGATCAATTTTTTTCTTTACAAATTATGATCAATTCAATTGATGCTTCTCTCATGCAAGGTTGAAGTACTGTGGAGCAGGGGTATTAAGAAATTGCCCCCCCTTTTCCCTTTGCTTGTGAAGGGCCGTAATCTTTATAGATTGAGAACCTTCAGACAGGTAATAGCTGTTATATGAAATAGAGCTTCTAGTACCTCCATGATATAAATTTTGTATTATTAATCTTTTGTCCTCCTCTTAGCGGTGGAGCAATGAAGCAGAAAGAGTAAAAGTTCTTGCCGAGAAGCACCAGCGAGGTACAGCTGCAAGACTTGTGAGAGCATTGAGAAAGTCAAAGCAGACGGAGCATGCAAACAAATGTAAGAATGTAGTTTTCATGTTATGTTGTTCTTCTAAACCCTTAAAGATTGTCTTGCTGTTCCTTTCTAATGCTAACAGGTGCAAAGCGTCAGAAAATTTCCTATCAGACAAAACACTACCAAATTGGGAAGATGGCTAAACAAGAAAGTAGGAAGCATCCTGAGGGACATCAAAAAGACATGTTGCTCCGAGGTACGAAATGCAATAATCATAGACAACTGAACTCTTTAAGGTCCGAACGCTCTAAAACTTGCTGGCGTGGTAAGAAAACTGGGCACCTCAATAATGTTATAGGTCCCATTAATCAGTCATATGCCAATCATTCCCACCATCAGTGGAAATTTCATTCTAGGGGCATGCCATTCTACTCCTCTGAGTAGAGCTTGGCCTCCGACTTGCTCAACAGGGCATTGCCTTATGCCAACTCCTTTTGGGTCTTATGTTGATGATGTTGTCACGCCTGGTTTGGAATATCAAGGGTTTAATTCTGGCTATTGCACGCCCCGTCACCACTTGGTTCCTAGACATATGTTTGAAATGAGAAATCTCTTTAGAGAACAGAACAGTCCAGGTGGGAACTTTCAGCAATTTCAGCGTGGGATTGACACAGAAGGATATGCAGGATGAAAGGGCTCTGCAACATTACATCATTGTTTCAAAGTCATACGACTGATTTGGGCAGCGTGTTAAAGTTTGTGTGTGTGAAGCTTCTTGCCCACAACTTTGTCCTTGTTTGAGAAGCAAAGAATCTGTTCTCATTACCGACGGATCTTCTATTCTATTTGAAGTTGAATTTTCGTGTGTTTTTCTGCCCACTGTGATCCCAAGAAACATGACTGCTGAGCTGGCACTCCATTCACCGAATGCTTTTCAATCTATTTTGGATTGGCCCATCCCTTAGCCTTCTTACAAGGTGCATACTGCTCTCTTTTTGTTTGTTTTTCTTAGAAAGAAAATTTACGGAGCAGTGTTATTGCTTAAAAAGTAAATTTCATCATACAGCTCAAATAATTAACAAATTGGCCAATTAACCTTTTCCCTCTTAGTTTTCTGTCCGAACAGAATTTTTTTTTCCAGCTTTTTGAGGAAGAAGTGAAAACCCGAAACAATCTCACGTATGAAGTAAACTGGTTTAGCTAGTGTCCTAACATCAGTAAATCATGCTAGCCCCAACTTGTCATTACATGAATATAATCACAGAGACCGAATCATTCTGGTCTATCGTACGACAAACTATTCTCTTTAATAGTACCATGTATAGGTATCGAGTATTCGTGCTGTAAGGAAAAAGAACGTAGAAGACTATGAAAACAGTCCTGTTCCTGACCCTTTAGAGAGAGTAGGGGACTTAACGGAGAGACTATTGAAGTGGGTTTCAGAAAGGCAAGAAGCTTGGCACCAGGACAATGAATGAAACAGTGCTGATGGTGAACAACATGAGGGCCAAATGACAACTGCTTCTATAATAAACGAGAAATATGGCTAATAATGAGATACGAGGTGTAGAAGGCAGTGGATTGGGAGTAATTTGTGAGCTTGTCGTTATTAATAATCAAACATTAAAGACATAAATTATGCGTAAATCATTAATCATACATAAATCATTTGTGCCCATCCAGATCTTGAATATAATAATAACCACATAAATGAAGCGAATAAATCACTTACCTTGAGCGGAATACATTATAATGTAAAGAGAAAGCTTTCAATGATTACGAACTAGTTTTTCTCTTAATCCTATTTCTGTACCATAGCTTCATGGATAACTCAATATACAAATACGTTCTTTCTGTATTTATATTTGCCTGTACTTAATTAGGATAGAAAGATGATTAGTTTATATACACTTCTCTGTTAACATTAAATTTTGTACGACTATCAAGTACTAAATTAACAGTCAAGATTTAATATATTATCAAATTAAGAAAAACCCTAAAAGAAGCCATTTGATTCCACTTCTGTTTTTCTGTTGTTGTTTTTGATTTTTATTTCATGTTTTTTGTTTATGTTTTTTTCCTAAAAAAACGAAAACTTGTTTAATTTAAATTTATAATAAAAAAACTGAAAACAAAAACTTGTTTGGTTGAAATGAAGCAAGCCATGCTGTGAAGACTTTGCAGCAGAGATCCAATGCATTGTTTCCTTATGTTCTTCAAGAGATTGTTCATGCGAAGGCTGAGGTGCTGGATGACTTGGCAAAATTTAACACGCTCCTCAAGGTCAAGAGGGGAAGCAATGAAGAGAAGTTCGAGGTGGGGGTCCACAAGAACAACGAAGGGTCCTTCCATCTCAATCAGATGGACTCACATAGCTGAACTTTGAATTTTACTGACCTTACGAACTCCATTTCTATCTGCTACTGCTTCGTTTTAGACCCTTGTTCTCTTCTTACGACTGATTTGTGTATCTTGCTAAAGACGATAAAGTTTCTAAAACAGAACAGAGGTAATCAAAACCATCTTGCTTTAATCACTCAATGCACTTTTGAGTTCGAAGTCACCAGAAGGATAAAAAAGAAGGTGAGAGAGACCAGAAATATTAGTGATATCAAACAAAGCCAAGCTGTTTCATTCAATAGATGCACTGAAATTATTTACATCTGCCACTGAAATTGTCAGTATCATTCTGTAATTCCATACTTCCAGTCTCCTATATATAGCTGGTTGATATACATATTAAGTTTATAGACACAGAATCAGCCACCGGACGTATCAGTTTTGATCCAACATAAAAGTTCTCAAATTTTTAGTAAAGATAGGAACTTTATGTAAGGCTCCAAGACCCCAAGAACATGAGAGTTCTGATGGAGTCCTCTGTGCGATTTTTCCAATTTCGTCTTTCGATTTCTTTGGAAAAAGAAAGACCGTTTCTCTTCTCAGCCACGGCGACGGTAGCTGCATCATATGCCCGCTTCAGCTTCTCTCCAAAAACTCTCTTCGTTTCGTGGGTGAGAGGAGTATCGCCAGAGACACCATGATGATGCTTTATGGTTTTCGATTTGGGGTCTTGGCTTTGGCTTTGTGAAGGGTAAGATATTAGAACCAAGTTAGAGAATGATGGGTGTATATATAAACAATGGAAGAAAAGCTCGAGAGGATTAAAAAAAAACAACAAACGAAAATGGTGACTTATCATCTATTGTTAGTCATCGAATCCACTGCGGTTCGTAATGGGAAAGAAGGTAGGAAAACAGAATAGAGGTAAAGCATTTCCCATTGAATCGACTAGATAAAGATTACCATCAACACATATGAAGGTAAAAGCCAGCGGATGCAAGTCGGCGCAAAGAGGAAAAAAAATCATAGCTGAAGATGCAAGTCGGTGAGAAAAAACTGTTTTAAAAGAAACGAAAACCTGTCGTGAAATATTTGAGAAACGTATTTTTCTGGTTTCCTTAAAATAGTTTTAGTTTTTTTTTTAATTTTTTAAAACACGGCAATGTAACAATAACCACCAAACGTGATTCAATAGGAAGTTTTATTTTTAATAAAAACCAGTGATTTAAAAATCGGACCGAATCGGCCGGTCGGACCAGTGAACCGGTGAATCGGAGTATGAAACGGTCCGGTTTAGCCTTTATTTTTTGTGAGTGATTGAACCGTTTATTTTACGGTCGGATCGGTAAAAACCGCTGAACCGGTTAAAGAAAGAACCGGCCGGTTCGTTTAAAAAAGATTTTTCATTTAAAATTAAAAATCAAAAAAATTTAAAGTTA